>JAQFXN010000562.1:0-20761 GCA_034693365.1 Liacarus xylariae | reverse complement strand
TAAACTTTAAAAATGTATCGAAGAAACTCATTCAGAGTCTGACAAACATTAAAAATTCTAAGGAACCTAGCATTGGTCAGGGTTTTTCATTCCGTGAATATATCAAAAATACCACGTTATAGATGAAAGAGGATATAATATATTATGACGTATTAAAGATGTAAATAATATTTTCAACAATAAATTTTCCCCACCTTTTCGAGGGCAAAGTTGAACTTTTTGGACCAGCATACTAGTAAAACCTATAGCCCTTATGTTGATTACGTCAAATTTTAGAGAAAAATGAGCTAGTCAAATGATATGTTTTCATCAAAACAGTTTTCAATTTGTAAAATTGTAGAAAAATTTATGTTAAAACTACTCAGGAATCAGAAGTAAAATGTTTTATAATATTAAAACTTAATTTAAAATTGAATACAAATTCTGAATTTGAAATTCATATCCTTTTAATGCAATTGTTTCCCAATAGAGTCCGCTTTCAATCAGTCAATCATTCATTCATTTATTTATTTACAAAAAACCATTTGTTTTGTTATTGTGTTTTGTCATACAATTGATTGTCTAAAAGATGTCAAAACCATTGATCGGACCCTCACTTCCGCCCAATTGGAGCCAAATTAATGAAAGAAGAGATAGGAATGAAGTGTTTGGACCAACACTTCCACCCAATTATGGTTCGGAACCACAAAAACAAAGTGAAGACAGAGTTATCGGTCCAACGCTTCCCAAAGATTATAAGCACAAGAAATATGCGGTGAATGACAGCGATTCCGATTCGGAGGACATGATTGGACCCATTCCTCAATCGCACCACAATTACCACAAATTAGACCAAAAGTTCGGCAATTTGTCACAAGTCTTGGCCAAAAAAGAGTCCGAAAGAGAGTTGAAAAAGGAAAGGGAACTCTGGATGACTGAAGTGCCCAAACCTTTGGCCACAAAACTGTTCACTAAATCCGTTACGCATTTCAGTCAAAGACCCGTTAAAAGTGATGACAAAAATTCAGACAAAAAGCATAAAAAAGATGACAAAAAAGAGAAAGAATTGAATGAAATCATGGATTCATTGAATAAAGTATTGAAACATTTTATTTGAGACAAAATATATTAATTTTATTATAAATTTGTATTGAAATCAGAGCCAAAAACGAGACGTTTCTCTCATTGATATTCATAAACACAAATCCAAAAAAGCGGTAAATATTTGCAAATTTTATTTCGATTTCTATTTTTAATTAAAAATATGTTTTGTTTTATAGAAAGAAGAGACAAAACTTGAAGAAAGGGTTGCCTTCGATCCGGAAAAGGATCTAAAGGTGCGTAAAATGAATTCAAGACAAACGCAGTCGGTGTTAAATAAGGCCAAGACTTTTAATGATCGCTTTTCACTGGGAGTCAATAAATTCTTATAAATTAAAAGTTATTTCAAGTATTTGTGTATAAATAATGATTTTATGGGTTTTTTTTACATAAATTAATATTTATATATCATATATGTATTGATTGATTGTATTATGCATTCAATTGTTTTATGTTTTTATATTACAAAATGTTAAGTCAGTCTTCATTTGGAATGTAATGTAAATATAAAGATGTATTCATTTATATAATTAAATGCGATTTTTCGTCCTTTTTTAAGATCACAGAAAATGTTTTTTAAATATTAAACAAAATAATTAAATATATTTATAATTATATATAAAGAGATCGATTAGAATATAAACGAATTTGTAATTCCGAACGAGTTTTAAGAGTTGAGTATAAAAATAAATTAAGTGATTAAGTGGTGCAGTGTTTGGCCAACATTAACAGGTAATTGTCGTCACCGATGGGCGCCTGTTCTGAGCCATATATGGTTCGGACGCAAACACTTCTCATGTATTGTTTGTGGTTTTGTTCAAGTCTTATAACACATTGTCGTAATTCCTTAAGTGTCTCCCAAAGCGAATGCCTGTCCTCTATGACAAAGTGAGGCATTCGGTTGTATTGGGAGCTAATTCTGGACGAGTGTTGCAAATGTTGTTTTTCACACAATTCGATCAAATTCTCAATTCTATCCATATTTTGCAGAAATATTGTATGAATTCGTTCGATTTCACGGTCCGGATCGATATGAACGCCCAGGTCTGGGGGTAATGACGTCACAGTCACCGGACAACAGCCCGGAGTGCTGTCATTAGACGACTTACAACTGCAATCAAATTCATTCAAAATTAATTCATTTATTCTATAAATCAATGCAATAAATGCAAACCAAAGCCATTGTCCGCCTATGAAGGCCGAGGGGTGGTATTCCTTAAGACGATTGCGATTCGTTTGACACACTTTAGTCAATATATCGATCCACTCCTTCTCCTCAACACAATTACTCGCCTGAATATAAAGCGCTCTATCCTTTTGGACGACTTGAAACATCTTATTAAATAACAAACAAATAAAACCCACAATTAATCAAATGTGAGACACCTTTGACTGTGTTTGACAAACATTTTTCATTTTGAAACTCTGTTCCTGTAGTTTCTCGACCGCAAGTATTTCATTGATAGGTATTCGACACAACGGCCTCTTGTTTTTGGTTTTTGCGTAGAAAAAGTGTTGAGTGTTTAGACAAAAGTATCTCTTCTTGAAATTGCGAAACGCAATGCCAATCCTTCGTCTTCCCTGCGCTCGTTTGGTCATTACACTAAACAATGTTTACATTAAATATATTACTAATCGTTTAAATACTTAATTATTTTTATTGATTTTACTTCAAATAGAGTTTTGCTTCAAATATAATGAAAGCATTAAAAGAGAGGTTAAATAAATTAAACGTCAGTTTTAGTTCAGAATTACTTAATTTGTCTGAAATTACCTCTCTTTCAAAAGGACCGGCGACTCATTAACTCTGGGAACTGATAAAGTGGTTGACGAAGATATTAACTCCAAAAACTATATATCAAATGAATATTCGATAAAATGTCATTACTCTAAATATTATTTAAAAATACAAAACAAAGTGTTATATAAGTTGAGAATACGAACCACTTTTGTTGATTCGATGTGTTGTTCTGTGAGGAACTCTCTGTACAGAGTTATCATATATTCTTCTTTAATCACTTGATTGTTCTTTAAATCAAATGATATCAAGAAATTAAAAAAACTGACGGATAGACTGTAGTGATAGAGTACTTACACACTTAGAACTGACCAAATTTCCAATACTTTGTATTGTTTTCGATATCAAAGTTAACGTTCGGTTTGTTTGCGAATCCTTTCAAGAATTTGAACAAATATTAAAAAAAATGTATAAAAATATTTCTACCATTTCTTACGATTTGCTGATCTGTTATTTCAAATAGTTTTGGGTTCAGAATCGCCGGCGCGAAGAACCGTAAGAACACAAACCCAGAGATCACGTAATAGCAAACTTCTCGACTCTCCGGGAAGTACTTTATGGCCAATTCCTTTAGAACAGTGAATATTTCACACATGAGTTGAGGACATCTTAAGGCTGAAGAGGTTATCGAACGAAAGGCACTCGAAATATATGCCTTAAGGTTTGACATATTTGTGCTCAAAGACTCTCCATCTTTCAGACGACTTGGGTCTATCTCACAGGACTTATGTTCGGTCAGCACCTGATGGAGAGTTTCAAATGTGTATTCAAATATTGGAAACACAGTCTATGATGCGATTTAATACCTGTTCTATTGTTGTTCTGAGTGTTTGGTGGAGATAACGGATGCCAACAATTTTCATCAACTCATCCATGCATTTGGAGACGAGTGTATTTCCACGAAATATTGTGTTTACGTCACTATAAATATCAGTTTATTTATAATTAGTAATTATAAAATCATAATTAAATATTTAATAATTAGCTAAACATTAATTACAGGGATCGCCAAGGGGGAGGTATAGCCCCGTATTTTTACCTTACTCCCCCTTTGCATTTTTCAGATTTTGAAAAAAATTATACCCCTCTGCCTTTTTGACAAAATTTTTTAAAAATACCACCTCTACTTTGTTCATTCTCATAAGATCATACTACTATACGTTGGATTATGAGAAAAATCAGCCATTTAAGGTTCAAAGAAAAACGAGTCCCCTATTGTTCTCAAAGCTTGGACTTCTTTGGTTTCAATAAATTATAATTAGGGTAAATGATTAAATGCTAAATATATTATAAAATCCACTCAAGTATATGCCTCTCAATGAATAGAGTATCGAAATATTAAAACTAAAAAGAATTCATCAAATGTTAAAATGACTAAATTCTTCAAATTATTTAAAATCAATTTTTAATATTCAAAAAACATCAAAAGTATTTATAACTCACTGTTAATAATTTATAACTTGAACACCCATTCCCTCCACCCTAGTAAGCAATCACTTTTATTATTAAAAATTATTAAAACATTTCATTTAACCGAATATTAAGCCGATTTGAGAAGGAGATGCATAAAATGAATAATGGGTTAAATAGCAAGTGTTGGAATTGTTGAAACATTGATTCTGATGAATGGGAACTGTGTTCTCAAAACTGTTCAACAAATACTACAATTTAAAAAAGGAAATTATACTACAAATAAGTAATAGTTTATTAAATATTTGCCCTAAAAAAAATCAAACCCTTTTACCCTTAAATATTCAATAATTAATAATAGAATAAATATTTCATTTATAATATTAAAATAAATTACAAAAAAAGTTAAATTTATAAAAATTAGTTATTTATTCAATTCATTAGATTTCAATTTTTAAAAAATAAGAGATTTTTAAAAACTAAATGAAAGTCTAATGAATTTGTTTTTTGACTGAAGTTAGTTCTGAATTGAAAGTCAAATGTTAACACAAAAACTGATATCAAGTTTTTCTTTCTCTATATTTTATTAAAATTTTATATTTATTGAACATAAAAACCGCTGAAAAGTGCATATATTCTGCAATTTATGTTGAATTTAGAGCACATCTGATATTGAATATTATGTATTAATTTGCAAAAATAAACGACTCATAAGATGTTTATAGAGATATGAAAAATAAATTACTCTATAGTTATAAATGTTTACGTAATTATTTCACTAAAATCTGAATGAATTGATTCAAAGGCAGAACTAAGTCATGACTTTAAAGCCAACACAAGTGATAGGAAATGAATGTAATATTAGATTATTAGAGATTTTCTAATTTGAAAAGTAATTTTAATATACGATCGCAGACTTACGTCACTTTAGATATTTCGGCTTCGGCCAAGACTTTAATCAATGGAATAATTTTCTTGTAATGCATGAAGATTTTGACCAGAGGTTGAGCCGCGTCTACTTTGTTGGACACGAATTCTCCCAATAGATAGGCAGTGCTCGAACTTATTGGCTAAACATATATCAAAACAATGAGATTTACATAAAATGCATTAAAATTAATGAACAAATACTTTAATTTCAGGAGAAATGAGAATAAGTTTTCTGATGGGATCGTAGAAACGACTAGAAAATACGTAATCAGATGTGTAATGAATTTTTAACCGAAGCGAACCCAATCCCGTCCTCTCATCGGTGCGACCCGTGTCTCGGGGTTGCAATAAATACCTTAAGAAATAAAATACAATATTTTTAGAAAGTTTATTAACAAAATCGGAAAATGAATTTTCAAATACCAGGCGTTGTGTTCCCTGAGGTCGATGTCATTGAGTGGTATTTTTACTTCACCGAGAAAAGCACTGCCAAACATACCGTTCCCGTCGTGCATCACTGATATTCTATACAATTAATTAGTTTTAATTAATTAATTACAAAAAATAGAACATCGATTCAAAAGTGTTTTTCTATTAATCGTTACCTCAATTCTAAACTATTGTTATTTATATTATTGAAACTTCGGACTGAATTCCTGTCATGATTTTGGCCCACAATTGGAATCTATAAACAACATTAATATTCAGTTAAACATTGCTTTGAATTAATGCGTTTGTTATGAATTTGTAATTCAAATCATAGAATTTGTTTCTGAAATAATGTTTACATCAAAATAGAATATTTCATCGAAATGTGGATTCACTGTCTTCTTCTTGATTTTGGTCCGTTTGGTCTCCTGTCTTATGGGCCCCTTATATAGGGTGACGACAACATAGGGATCACAACAGCCATTGATGACTCCGAGATCATTGCAATCGATTACACTATAGATTAGTTCAAAACAATATTTAAATTCATTTAAAATGCTTTTCCAAAACACTCTAATCCAACAAAATCTAACCGAACGGCAACTCTAGGCGACTGTTGAGCACCGGGTTTGAAACACTCGTCTAATTTAATGTCCAAATGAATCTTTCCCTGAACTTCAGAGTCCGCGTCGACGGCTATGATTGGAAACCAGGACTCCTTGTTGTGGTACTTCTGAAGGTCGTCCCTCTTTATGGCTACTTTGCCGATCACTTTGTCCTTATTGTTGACAGACCTCTCCCTGTCGTATATATAAATCGCTAAATTCCTAAACCGTCGCGGAATCTCAAACTGAAACTCTTCGCCAAAGAATGGACTAAAGAATCGAAAACAAAAAATGAGATAAAAAATTAATTAATATTCAAGAGCTTTGGAAACAATCAAAATAATGGGAACGGAGTTATCGTTATTCTATAATTGACTTCATTTAAGTGTTGGCTTTGAGGTCAGTGTTAGACACAGTTTGAGTACATTATTAGCGAAAGGAGTTAATTGGCTTTAATATAATCTAAACTCTATTCCATTCATATTATTGTAGAGAAGACTGGAATCATATAATTAGATGACATGACATGTCTTACTTCAGTGTCTTCTCGATTGTACTGCAGGTCCGATATATCTGTTCCCTATCGAGGCTAATGACACAATAGCAGTCTCGCAAACCACTCGAACCATTTGATCCATTTCTTGGCACTAAGTTCTTGGCCTCTCCTTCAACACAATCAAACATTAGATTAGAATAATTACACAATTTTAGTCAATCAATGGTTATCTCTATTAGACTCTCAAAACCTATTAAAACATAAACTAATATTTAAATTAAATATAAGACTAAAACTATTCATAAGAAAAAGTAGTTTTTCATTCATAAAAATCATTTCAAATCTTAATCTTTTGAAACAATAAACTAATTAAGAGTTAAGTAAAGCAAATGTTTGATGAATTCATTTGAAAAACTAATTGAAAACTGAATGCAAACTAAAAATTAAAATTAAATGTTCAATAAATTTATGTATAATTTTATGAATTAATATTGATATCAATAATATTTAATTCAATGATAAGTTTATAGTAAAATAATAGTTATAATAGTTTTTATATTATTTCATATCAAACGTCAAAACATTAAACTTTTTTATCTGAAACACAATTTTTGTATAAAATAGTAGTAAAAAAAATTCATTCATATTTAGAGACAAAACTAATTACAGTATAAGAAAAATAAATTCAAATAATAAACAGAAAGAAAATAGTATTGAATGAGTGATTGAAATGAGTTTTGATTCAATTCATACCGATTTTGATCCTTAATTGCTGTTCAATCCTAACGTCTGAATCATTATTATCGACACTATTATCCAAATAATCCATAATTGAGTTTGCAATCAGTATTAGTGCTAAACTCACTACATGTTATGGTATAGTAGGTTAGGCTCTGCTAATGAACGGAAAAGGTTTGTTGAATTGTTTGTGTTGTCAAAGCATACATACTGTGCTGTAAAATACATGCGATAGTATGGCTGCTCTCCTCAACCCAACGCCACTCAACTCTATTGTCAATCTATACTACACTACTCTGTACTACAATCTGCTGTTCATTCGTTTCATTGCGATCTACACTACTATACAGTATAACCACTATATACTCTCCAATACCGTAGAGCCCAAGCATAGCATACATACAGTAGTGAAGTCACTGTACACTTCAGGCAACGCTCACCCTATGCTCCTATGCTCTGTGCAGAACTCTGTGCACTTCTATACTTCGCACACAACCCACAAACGGGCAAAAGTAGGGGCAAAAGCACATAACTCTCCCCTCTATTCTTCCGCATCAAAGAAATTACAGTCAAATCACTTGTGTTTTATATTAAACACTATTTCAGTTCAAAACCGATTGTTAGACTATAAAAACGGTTTCCAAAAGATTACATAAGTTGTTGTATTGTTTGGGTTTGGGTTAGGTTTGGTATGACTGCTAACTAAATGAATGGTTAGACTATGTTTTGGTGAATATGAGCTAAACTGTAGTAAATATAAACTGCTTTTACTGCTAAAACTCAGTATTATATTAGTGAATGAGAAAAGTTTTGAATGAGAACAAAGGCAAAGGCATATCTGCACAGGTAATAGTGCAGTAGTGAGTGTGTATTCACTACACTATCATATAATAAGTTAGTTTGTGTTACAGAACTCCTATAATAGAGAGCATTGAGTTAAGGATTATTAAAAATATCAAATAAAACGTCGAAATAATGTTCTAATTATTACTTCAGTAAAGATTACAAACAAATGTTTCCATATTCTGATTCTACACTACTGTAGTGTCGCACTGGAGTACTCACTCCAACAATTCAGTTATAATTTAGTTTTCAATTGAATAAATCAGTGCAGAGAGTAGTCTGAGAGTAGTGTTGAGTTCATATATTTAAAAATAAATTTAATCAACCCTTAACTCTACTACTATTGTATACATTAGTGAACCCTTTTATGGCATTGGGTTTGTCTTCAATGAAACAGAAAGAAAGGGAGACTACGATAGATTTGATAGCATTGTTGACTACTTTATAGTTGCACTGAATATATGATAGTATATGATAGACGAGACATGAAAATGAATGAGTTTTTACAACTAAATCGTAGGGAATTTAAAGCAATTTAAGTGGGCGTCAAAACTATTTGCTTGGCCTCCATGGCCTCAATATATAATTCAGATTTGATTCATATTTCAAACACACATTCATAGGCTTTTGAACAAAACTTCCTATTATTAAGTCAAATAAAGTTTTGACATATATTACCTCAAATTCTTTAAGTGATATATTGTTAGTTAATTAAGTTTATGGTAGCCATCAATGAAATAATTAATAATCTCTCGATCGCTCTATCGATACTATAAACCAGTTTTTGTATTATCTTTTGTTCAATGCATTCAATTCTAGTTAATTCTCATTTCTAATCGAATTTTATTACAATTTATTCACAATTCTATCCATTACTTTAATATTTTTTGAAGTTTTAGTTATTATGAATACAAATATATTGAATTCTTATTTATTATGTCCTAAAAAATCAAACCTAAAAACAAAAGTATAAGAATATGGCATTTATTCAATATGTGTTGCAATGCAATGCAATCAATGCTTAAAACTGTTTCTCACTCTCCAATATATAATTTAATATAAAACTTATTTTTATAAACTTTTCAAATCTTTTTATGTGAATTTGCTTTTGTTCTCAAAGACATTAGCTTTGAGTCCATTCTTTTCAAGCCATAGAATTTCATGAATTAAAAAAAAAGTTGAGATAAAATGATAGAAAATTATAGGTCTTTTAATATAGTGGTCATTGCTGTGAAACTTTAAATCTTATTTAATTAGATATTAACAACAGTTTTGTTATATTTTTGTTATATTTCATATTCAATTCTTAATTAATTTTAAATTTGTTACAATAGGAAACATTTTTAGAGATGGAAAAGGCTTAATACGTGAGGCAAGGATGAGGCAATTGCACAAAACTTATAAACATCTAAAACATATCCTATTTTTGCACTACTTCTAGAGAAATGCAGTTAATTTACTTCATATTCTCCCCAATTATGTAAAAGTTATAATAAACATTAACAAAAATATGCTTTAAAAACTTCACTGCATTCACAATTGCGAACTGTTTAACTGTACTTAATATTAGAAAAGTTTATTCATCCGAGAACTTTGATTATTCATTTCAAGTTTTGTTTATAGAATAAGATTCTTAGAAAAGAGAAATAATGATTAATAATTGACTTGTAATCACAAAATAAGAAAGATACTTTTACTAATGTTTAACAAGTAATAGTTTACTTTTGTATTTTACCTTAATTTTTTGAATATTAAAGGAATAAACAACACTGTTGTTACAACAATTTCTACTAACTAAATAAACTTTTTAAAAATCAAAATAATATCATTCTGATAAACCTATTTCTTAAATAAAATCTTATACAATATTAAATTATTAATTTAAAATAGTATCTAATTTGTACAGTGAAGTTCAGTCACAGGATGAAGCATATTTCTGATAAGGTTAGTTATAATCTATAAAGTGATTCATCAGATTACGACATGCTCTACATCAGAGGTGCGGAACTGGTAGGGATTTAGTCACATTTCCTCCTAAGATTGATATACTCCAAAATTACCTTTCTTGTTATTTCTAATATAAGGTGTGTCCGGGAATTCGTGGCAAAAGAGATAAATAATAATAACTCAAAAACTATTTTAGATAGCTGAATGAAATTTTATTTGAATATAAAAGACTATATAAGAAAAAGTTGTAATCAGTTAAATGTCGCGAAGACACCTTTATCTCCTATTAATTTAAGTCTTAGTCTGACATTCTTCGTGAGTGACTGTGCATTAGTTTGGGCCACATTTTGACTGGTATTAAGTCAAATTTGGTTGAAACCACGTAAACTCTTTGGAACGTTAGATCTCTTAGAGTAAATATCTTTGCAGAAAACCAGAATATCTCTATTGGTCGGGCTTGTGGTGGGTCAGGCTTATTAGATTTCTAATTAACAAATTCTATACCACTATTCTCAAGCCATTGTTTTAGGTCTTTCTGATAATCAAGTGTTGCCAAATCTGGCCAAAATACTATTTCGCTTGTTGTCTCATACTTTTGTATGAATGGCAATAAACGGTTCTTAAGACATTCCTCCAAGTCTTCCTTTTGTTTTTATTAATAATAAATTTTTCAATTTTTTAACCGATTTAATGTTGATATTTGATCGAATTCGACCTGTGTCAGGTTTAAAGTCACTCGTTCCGAATCTCTCATATCTGTTGATTATTGCATATATGGTTAGACAATTTTCTACCTGTGCCTCAATGTGTTAAACAGTTTTACTTTTCTCAAAATTCACTAAATTTTTATGATTTTGCACAACATTTTTAGCAATAATTTTCTTTCGTACAATGGTGTAGACATTGTAAAAGATAAATACCTTAAATTTATAAATATTCTTAGATTCGAATGTTCGATAATCAAATCGAACACATTTGCAACTACAACAATCATTGCTAAAGCGCGCGCGACCCTAGTTCATATTTTTCCACGATTTTTCGGACACACTTTAGGACGTTATGGATTTAAATTAATTGTTAGTGCATTTAAATTCAAATATATATTTCAAATATTTTCAAATTAAACTTAATTTTTCAATCAATTTAAAGCAATCATGAAATATATCATTTGTTTTGAATTGATTTATGATTTAAATAAAACAACAAATATTCTTCTCCTATGCACCGTACACCCGGACACCAAATATGTTTTGTGTGTGATGTACATTGGTTTTTAGATATGGATAAGTATTGTGGCCCGAATTATAGGAAAAGATTCCAGTAACTTCTTCGCACAATAATTTTGAAAATTGAATCACAACTGGAATGCAGTCTATGCACTCATTGTGTTCCCAAAAATGCTGAAAAAATTGCCACTTAATAGCGACGTGTTTTGTGCGAATTGCAAAGAAGTTAAAATTAAAGACAGGCATCAGTGCTCTAAATGTTTGCTAAAGATCCGAAACACAGCAGCCTTTTGTAATATCTTTGTTTATATCGATGTTATTATATCCTTGTTAAATTCAAATAAATTTGTTTTTTATCTATATTTTTTTTATTTTACTTTACACATAAATTTAAGTGGGGGGATATTTATAGAAAGCGGATCTGTGAAAATTTTAAATTACAGATCCTGTTAACTCTGCTTTCGAAGAAAAAGGAGTATATTGATTCATTTCCAACTAATTATAATTCTATGGGATGGAAGCCTAAGAACCATTAAATATTTTTCTTGGAAAGCGGAGTTATATATATTAATGGTCATTCTTGTTTATATATTATCTCATAAATAACACTATTCCAAGGAAAATTTGGAAACATATAACAAGAAGATTAAATTAAGAATGATGGTATTAAACATATATTTTGAATTGTAATTTATTATCTAATTCGACATATAATTAAAGAAGTTAGAATAATAAATCTTTGCTAAATTTGTGTTTATTATTATCCTTTACATTTATGGAATTTAGTAACGCATGTGTTATAAACCTATGTGTCCTTTAAATTTCACTCAAAAACTGACTAAAATAAGCTACTATATGTTTTATTATAAAAACATAAAAAGCGTTTTACCTAAATATTGTAATAAAATAGATGTTGATTTTCAAACGTCCTTTTGGACCACCCGTCCAACTATGACCGGTTTACTGATGTTAAATGGTAGCGTGCGGAGGATAATCCATAAAATATTTTTAGTATTTCTGCTAACCACCGACAGGAGGACGTATCGGCCTTTTACAAATGTTGTCGAGTCTTCGTGTCCTAGAAGTATAGATCTTAAGGTTCTATACTGAGAAAAATATTTAAAATGGACTAACATGTTTAATGCAGGTTTTTGAATTGACCCTGCTCAGGTTTTCCGGTTGCCTACGATGAGGCCGAGGATCTCCTCTTCCTGCCAGTATTCGGTAAAACCGTCTTCGTCTCCGCTTAACCAACCAATGAATATAGCTCTGGGAGTATGGCCGGGTGGACTAACTGTCATGTTTATGTTTAATATGCAACAAAGTTTGAGCAATCTTTTTCTCTAAGTTTATTTGTTGGGCCTTGGATGGGGCAAGATGACCATGGACCCAAACCATGGGTCGTCAATTGGTAGTATATCATCAGCTTTAGACACGAACGTCGCTTTACGTAGGGCCCAGTTGTATTCTTTCAATGTGGCACCATCCCCGCAATCATATCTTTGAGTCAAGCAGTTATATCTGGCTGGGTTAGAATCCCCGATTGTGCAGGGCGAAAGTCCCACTAAAGAGTGATTGGATAAAAACACCTGAATATGTAAGCACCGCAGATGTACTGAAGAATTCCTCTTGACATTGTTTTTTTCGACCGTTTTCAGGTGGTTTCTTTCTACGGAAACGTGCTCTCGATCTCGTCTTGCTGAGCTATCCCTGCCTCTTACATATACCTCTGTTTACTTTACAATTCAATAACACTTACTATTGCCATAGTTCAGATGATAATTAAAATTTGCAGCTTTTTCAATTCTAAACTATCATTAGGATCAAAATATGTAATTTGCCAGAACCTAGGGTACCCGCGTTAACCTAGGTGATATATTTTGAGGGTTTATTACTATAACAATATATAAATTAAATAAATTTATAGTCTTCTAGAATCAATTTAAACAACAATATATATATTATTGAAAAGCTTATTCAATTGCAAATAAATTTCTACTGTTATTATTTCTATGCGCTTAGTGGCAAGCGCAGTGGTGATACCGATGGTAATGGTCAGACCTGTGTTATATACCGTTGTAATTGTTATGTCATAAGCTTTCCCACGATATATATTTTATTGAATAAATTGATTCTCGATTAATATATATCCAGTTAATTTATATAATGTTACAGTAAAAATGAAAAATGAAAATGAAAATGAGGTTAATTTATAAATAAAATTTTTGAAGAAAAGGCAAAAGATACTCTAAAAAAATTTGATAAAATTGACTTTAATATAAATAAAAATCTTAGTGAAGAAGAAAAAAGTGATCTATTTAATTTATTAACGGAATATGAATGTATTTTTAGCAGACATTCTTTAGACCTGGGTTACTGTGACATAGTGAAGCATGAAATAATAACAGAAGGAAAACCTGTCAATATACCTAATTATAAATTATCTTTTATTGAAAAAGATTACATTCGTAAACAATTATAAAATTTTATTGATGCAGGCATAGTAGTTGAGTCCAACTCAACTTATAATAGCCCGGTTCTTCTCTGTCCTAAACCAGATGGGGTCCGCCTGGTTTTGGATTTTAGAAAATTAAATTCCGTTACGACTACAGATTTTTTCCCTATTCCTCAAGTGAAAAATGTCTTATCCATTCTTAATGGGTGCAAATACTTTGCTAAAATTGATCTCACTAATGCTTTCTTTCAAGTAGCGCTAGACGAGAAAAATCAAGTCAAGAGAGCATTTAGTACGGACACAGGTCACTATCAATTTAAAGTATTGGCGCAAGGGTTAAAAAATATAATCTAAAATTAAAACCTAGCAAATGCGAATTTGGTATGACTCAAATTAAATTTTTGGGTTTCCAAGTCAGTGATGAGGGCATTGCTTTAGATGAGAAAAAAGTTGAAGCTATAGTGAAAATGCAAGAACCAACTAATATTAAAGAATAACAAAGTTTCATGGGTTGTATTAATTTCAATAGAGATAACATAGAAAATTGTAGTTTAATCGCTAAACCTCTATATAATCTGACCACAAATAATGTTAAATATGAGTGGAGAGCGGAAAAAGGATGCGTTTGAGAAGCTTAAAATCGCATTGATAAATGCTCCAATATTTTGTCATTTTGATGACAAATTAGATATTGTACTAAAAACAGATGATAATTATATTGTTGTAGATGTATGTCTGACACAGATAGATGAGAACCAAAAAGAAAGAGTAATAGCTTATGTTTCTAAAACACACTCGGGGCTATAAGAAAATTTGGACAAATACAGAGAAGGAATATTTCACTATTTATTATTCTGTTTCTGAATTTTGGGCTTATTTGATTGGCCGTCATTTCACTCTATTAAGTGATCTTTCATGTATTTCCTTTATACGGAATACGGCTAAAGTAAATAACAGTTTATTCATGTGGACACAATTTTTAACGGATTTTAATTTTTTTATTAAATATAAATCACCAAAATATACATGTTAATCCGATGTTTATCTCGCATCCCGATAGATAATATCAGTACAGAGTTTGATGAAAAACAAGCTTGGCTTTAGTATTTTTAAATCGAAAAAATTAACTAAAACTTCAATGTCAAACATCAAGCGAATGATCAATTAATTAATAAGATTATCTCTCAGTTGAAATTGGTTTACTAGATGAGAATAATTATGTCATAGGTTTAAAATACCAAATTTTATATAAAATTGTTAAAATTTGATGATCAGAAATATTTTGCTATATTTGCCACAAAAACAAAGAGCAAATGTTTTAAATGATAGACATTGTAATCCATTGGTCATTTTGGCTCTAATGTTAGTTATGATAAAATTTGACAAAATTATTTATGGCCTCACATGTATACAGATATAAAAACGACTTCGTTTATAATTGTCAAATAAATAAAATTTCGAGAAAACCAAAGCCAGGATTCTGTGACCTATTAGAAGTTGTAAATCCATTTTCTCGGTGTGAGATTGATATAATGGGTCCACTTGATGAGACCCCTAGAAATAATAAATATATTGTTGTTTGTACTGATAACCTGACAAAATATATGGATATGCGAGCTATTCCTAAACAAGACGCATACAATATTGCTAAATTTATATATGAAGACATAATAACTCGTCACTCACCCCCTAAAATACTATAATCAGCCAGAGGTCAGGTGTTCTTAAGTGAATTAGTGACTGCTATGGTCAGTGTTCACCCACCTACTATTCAGAATTATACTAGTGGATTTAATCTACAATGTCAGAGATTAGTGGAAAGAACCAATGCTACAGTGAAGGAATATTTGAGGACAAACTGCATAAACAAGCGTGATTGGTTCCTTCCTGTAGATATACAATAAATACAAAAATTAGTTAACAGTCTACAAGAAAAAGGACACCTTTTGAAATGATATATAACAGAAACCCATGCACACACATGGATACCGAAATGGGCAATTCACAAAAAAATGAGAATAAAATAAGTTTATTGAATAAAGAATCAAAGATTAATTATAATAAAGAAATTGAAAAAGTTATAAAGCGAATTAAAGATAAAAGGGTTAAAGTAGCAAAAGCGTATAAATAAAATCACAAACAACCAATTTATTTAATAGGAGATTTAGTTTTAATCAAAAACAAAACATAGAGCATTACAACCAAAATTCATGAGTCCTTTTATTATGTTTATGCGATGTTCTAGAAATTTATATGTTTTACATGTTGTCTTTAGACCTGAAATTCATAGGAAAGTTGATATTATATTGATTGAAAATTATTACAACAAAAATTATGATTTTCTTTAAACACATCCTTTACCAAAAATATATTTAGCAGATATTAAGTATTTAGAATCTGAAATAGATTCAGAATATTGAGACATTTCCCGCTCTTGTGTAGTATCTTTCAAACGTCCTTTTGGACCTCCCGTCCAACTCTAACCGGTATGTTGATGTTAAGTGGTAGCGTACCGACGATAAGGCAATGACAGGGCTTCTTATGTCTGCTGACCAGTCACAGAAGGACCTTTCGGCTTTTGCCATCTGTTGTCGAGTATCTGTCGACTCTAGTACCTCTGGACTAGCTCTACTCTGTAGCTTGGTAGTGTCTGGCCAATGGCTTTTTGGTAATTTAGGCTAGTCGATCTATAGGTCGGTTGTTCCTGGACTTTGGTGTCTGCTGTTGTCTTCGTCTATTGTAAGTATAGAGCTTAAGGCTCTATACTGTGTATATATTCAAAATTGACTAACATTTTTGCTTAATTTGCTTGATGTTATCTTCGGGTTCTCTTTGAGTCTATTTGTTTACCGTTCTAATAAGGAGAGTAGGTTCCAAAATGGCGCTCCTAATCGCATTCTTTCTCCTTCTCAAAACGATCAAACTGTTACTACTTGCTCTCAATTGCCGGTTCACAGATGGAGTCACCCTTTAGGGCACTTAAGCTCCTACGACCCCCTAAATGTCTCGCAGGGTCTCGTAGACAGAACTATGCTCACATTAGCTTACCCCTGTGACAGCAGTGCCAGTTATAACCTTTCCAAGAAGAGTTTGACCTTCAAATGTGTAGACACGCAGGTCTACAATGTGATGAGTACGGGAGAATTCATGGGGTCCAGGCTTTAGTTGACTTCAATGGCGTCTCTCTCAGCGGAACCTTTCTCTGAATCTTCTATTCTGTTGTGATGGCTCTGTCTTTCTCTAATAAACACTACTTCTACCTAATTATCTAGATTAATTTTAATGTTTAAAATAATTGTTACTATAAGAAAATAGCTTAAGTATAATATTACATTTAATTGGGAATAAAATAACCTATCAATTTGATCAGACAGAGTGTTCTTCAGCAATCAAAAAGCTTTGGGCACAACTAGTAACTCTCAAGAGAGCAAGGCCTTGCTGTGGCCGAAGCCACAGCCAACTAACTATTTTAGTCGAATGTTCTTCAGTTTTGTTCCTTGAGTATCAATAGAGCGCAAGCGCTGAGTATTTTCAGAACAAGTGTCAATAAGGGGCAAGAGCTGAATTGTTTCAGAGCAAGTCTAGCTTATACTCTGCTATATATCAGTTATTACTTAGCGTAATCTTAATTACGCTTTGCTATAAAGAGTCGTTATTTAGTATATACTGCTATACAATAGTTATTACATCGAGTATTCTTGAATATGCATTGTCATATACCATCATTAGGTCTACGTCAGGTCGTTTATGAATGAATACGCGCTCTTATACAGTTACAGTAGTCAATATATTTTATGCTATACTATGCAATTCCTAGTTTGTGTATTATTAAACCTATAGTTAATATCTTATCTATTATTGATTGTATTGGTTTACAAATGTTAGTATTTACGGCTCTCCTGGCACTCGGAAGACTTTGTGCACTAGAATTACAATCTGGGGTGCCAGTCCAGCATGCTCTGACCTATCTGGCCACGCACTAACTTATAGGGCTCAAGAACATTTTCCTAATTCTCGAATATTCAATTGATTAAGCACTGCTACTGTTAAGAGAGCTCAATATTAAAATGAGGCCGAGAGCTATAGAGGTTAAAAGATCTAGATTTAAACCGTAATATATGAAATATATTACATAATTTAGAAAAAATTTACCAAAATTTAATTCCTACAAGAAACATTATTCTTATATTTATCCAGATAAGTCCGGATTATCCTGGCGATATCAGCGATTAGAGTTCAACTGTATAACCTTAATCGTGTTATCCCTAACTAAATTCAAACTTTAGAATAAAATATGATTTTTTTGTAGAGTTCGTATCAAAACTCAATAATACAACTACATGCCTTAATTATATAAAGTAATTATTTAATTTACTCTTAGATTAAGATATTTGTCTTTGTAGCCTATTGTAGTTAAATATTGTGATGTTTCAATTATATAAAGTAAAGATAATATATACTTTTACTTCAATTAGAATAAGTGTGTACTATAGATATATTTAGAAAAATTTTAAAGTTTCAAAGTCTTATAGTAAAAAACTTATAAATCTTATTCGACTTTGTTGTCATATAATTAATTTTGTCGTGTTTGAATTAGCCAAAAGTTGAGAACTTAGTAAAATTTGAACTAATCACAAACGCTTAGTAATGTAATCCAGTAGATTTAGTAATTTGTCAGATGCCAGATGTTAGGGCCGTATGCATCAGATGTCTAACACTAAACTCTAAATTTGAAAAGCTTGTGATATCTTGCCAAAGGGTAAATTATTTGTGAAGCAGAGCTTCACTTCTATTCTGAATTCTGAGTGAATATTATTGAATAAAGGGTCCAATAATTTAACATTGTGTGATTTTACCACAATGCATTTTTACCATCCGATGTTGCACATGGCCCTGAACAGTGACCTGGAAATATATTAAGTTTGTTGCAGTAATTTATTTATTCAAAAGTCCTAAATTAATAAATTCATTTTAATACCCAAAGCAATGAGACTAAAAATTAAACACAAGACAAATATTTTATTCATTTTAAACAATTCTGTTTTTTCAATTATTTTTGAAAATTAGATAACATATTGTTCTACATGCGATTATTTTTATAATTGTATTAATTTAGACATTTACCCATACATGCCTCTGTAAAAATACAGTTGTACAGTATAATCGTATTACACGTGCTCAAATAATTACTTGATTAGATTAAAAATATTTTAAGTCAAGGAAAAATTACTATATTATTGTCAAGTACTCACAGGGTTGTGAATTTACAGTCATGTGTTAAGCATTTTAACTTTTCCACAAATTTTTAGTTGAATTTTATCCCCTTTCCATGTGTTGTTTTCACCGGAAATTCACCTCTATTCTTAACTTCGAAAATATTGTCAATTTAATAAATGGGTACAATTGGTGCAATTATTTTACCTAATTTTTTTTATAATTTTTATTGCATTAAAATAATGTCAATTAATGTTGTTATTGTTATACATCTATGTAAGCATAACATAATGCAAAGTTCACAGGCGGGGACTAAAATTTAAAGTTTTTTGAAACTGACATATTAATTTAATTAAAATAATATGTTATGCAAATTAATTGTTCGTTCAACTAATAATGCAAATCTTTGGAACGGATTTAAAATATAATATTTCAAACTTGCTTATAATTCTTTATAGTATTAAATCTTTAGGCTATTAAAATTTTCCAGTTTCTTATTATATTCAGTGCGGTATATAAATATTAATAAAATAATATTTAATTTATTTCTAACAGTATAAGCAAATTGAAAATTAATAAACAATAAATAAATATATATAAAAGAATTTTTTCACATTAATTTATTTACTAAAATAATAAATTATATATATAAATATATTTAAAAATATTATATATACAACAATATTATTTTTTTGTATCCTCTCAAATATTGATTGAATTTGTTGGACACAATAATGTTTTGCATTACATTTTATTTTTCATTAACTTTAAAACCCACAGACAACCATTGCATTGTTAGTATTTCTGAATTCTTCAAATGCATTACTATTTTGGTAATATTTCAAAATCTAATTTATGCCAAAAGTTATGGTATATGTACTTTCCCAAAGTGCCAAAAGGAATGCTGCTCAGTTATGGCCATCAAAGACTGAGCGCGAAGTTTAACACCAATATGTTTCCCCGGTTAATGAGAATAAGTCATAATGACATTTATCTCTATAAACACGTGAAACAGATGTTGTTTATTCCGGGTTGTGGAAGGCAAAAATGAAAGGGTCTATTTTGCTTTTGCACATTTTCAAATTCTGGAATATCTGTCCATAAACGAAGTGATAAACACAAAAAGATGTTGGCATAGCTCGGAATAATTTATAGTGAAGTTATTTTTTTAACAAACGTTTTTATAAATATAGTCCACGTTAAATGTAATGCCCAACTGTAATCTGAAATATCGGTAAATTTGCAGGCAAAATGTCACTTTAAAAATATATGCCGAGTAATTTATATATGCTCAATTTTAAAATTTAATCAAATTTTTTATCATTGATTAAATTTAAAATATAATATATTCAATAAATTATTTCTAACTAGTATATTTTATAATCTATATTTTATTGTTAAAATAAGTTGAAAAATACGTACACAATTCTGATATAAACTCGTTACAATTTATTTCTGCATACATGCCTGACTATTTATTATTGTATTAGATTAAAGTTTTTTACATTTGTCTATTTGTGATCGAGAGCTTAATCTCAATATCAAATAATTTTAAAATAAAATTTTGTTATAAAGAGTTTCTATCAATTA
>JAQFXN010000561.1:0-20779 GCA_034693365.1 Liacarus xylariae | reverse complement strand
TTTCCTAAACCTTGGCATGTAGTTGCTAGAGGGCGCTAAAATATATAGTTTAAATTAATGAATTTTAACACTTGAGAATTCGATTCTGACTAATTCGCACATGCTGAATCGATTTTTGCAGACCTGGGATCAAATCGATGCTAGCTCCGTGTCTATCTTGTATTCGCATCGATTCAAACCTATCCGATCCAAGGTCTGAGAGTATTTGATTCTATCTATCAAACATACTGAACCGAATATTGAATACTTCAATCTTGAAAATGTAAAAACTTTCAAAATTGTGGTCTTTGTGTACCGAATTATTGTTTTTAGCCCTTTATCTCACAAATTAGTCTGTTTTCGAGTTTGAGACCATTTCCAATCGATTCAGCTTAGGTTTCTTAACATTCCACCATTTCTTTAATCATACGTTTATGGCACAACTTTTGAGGTGCACCTCAGAACGGGGCAAATTATGAATCCCTAACCTCAAGGCAAGGCCTGGTCTAGAATCTAGATTATTTTCAAATATAATAATTATTATCAAAGGGGGAAACATATAAATTTAGTAAATATAACAGAGTTTATGAATGAGCAAAGCATCCGAATTTAATAGACCTAATGCTGTCTACTCTGTGCTAAACCCCAGACATGTGGAGCGACGGAATACTAATTGTCTTTATTTCTATATTTACCGCACTTTTAGGCGAAGGTATTATTATTTAATTGTTTATAACAAACACTAAGTGTTATCTAACTGTATGTCAGGTCTGACGTGGCTTATGGTCTACCGAACCGACAAATACAAGCGATTAAAGGCCGAAGTGGAGCGACAGTGCAAGCGATGTACACAAGCGGTCATACCTGTCCTCAAAGTTGAATACATTCACGTTATAACTGTTGACAAGTGCTCGCATTCACCACAAGACTGACCCCTCTATTGGGGGTCAAGTGTTGTCCTAATGTTATGTTAGGGTTAATCGAGATATGCATTGATTTAAGCGAACATTCAATTAAACGCTTGAATACAGGGATTAATTAACGAGAGTTGTATTCAATGGTTTGAAAATTATTTAATTTATTTATTTTTATCAAAAGTGGAGAAAAAGAAGGAAACGATTGGAGAGACGAATGACAAACAAATGAAGAAGAAGTTGGAGAGAGAGGAGGAAAAACTGAAGAATCATAACAGAGACCTGTCTTTGGTTAAAATGAAATCAATGTTTGCAATCGGTTTCGCATTCACTGCTTTGCTTTCAATGTTCAATAGTATGTAAGTAAAGGTCAAAACAATATATATTAATATTCGACGACTGAATCAAATGATTGTTGACTTAGTTTTGACGGTCGAGTTGTGGCAAAACTTCCATTCGTTCCGATATCACTAATACAAGGCCTATCGCACCGTAATCTTAGTGGCGATGACTACACCGACTGTTCATTCATTTTTCTCTACATATTGTGCACAATGTCTATACGACAGGTATTATATCCGCAAACGTTTGCCAATCAATAAACCATTTATTAATATCTATTCATATAAACAGAATATACAGAAGTTGTTGGGTTTCAGTCCCTCCCGGGCCGCCAGCAAACAGGGAGGAAACATATTCGCACCAATGGGTGCTCAGAGATAATCAATATAAACATAGATTTTAGCAATAAATGAATTTCTAATTGACTAATATATAGAAAACGAATAAATTTTTTATTTTTCAAAAAATGTTTGTTTCTCTCAATGGCTTTCGAGACATAATTCGATTCCATGAGAATCGACTCAAATCTATTGTTTGATAGGAACCATCGAATAGCAACTCCTGAAGAGCTCTGCCAACTGCGGGCGCCATTTGTATTCCCTGTCCACTGAAACCTGTGGCCCAAACAATATTTCCGTAATAGAGATCCCTTCCTATGATTGGGTTTTGGTCGAGAGTGTTGTACTCATAGAACCCACTCCACGCGCCCTTCAGTTTTGCCGATTCAAACGCCGGCACTCTATGAGCCAATTGGGGGTAAATATGGGAATCGAAGTACGAATAATCCACGTCTAAAGAGCTCACATCTGGTTCTTCGTTCTGATGGCAATAAAAATACATTAAATATATTTCAATTTCATCTCCAATTGTGTACTTCATTAGGATTTCGGCCACAAATGAAATTTCCTCCCAATCCTTCTCTCCGACAATACGTTGTGGACGGGTCGATGAGTAGAGGAAAATCAATGCCCGGGCCGTCCGGACAGTTGAATACATAGACATATCTTTTACTAAATATGATATAAATGTGATTTGTTTTTAGATGAAATGAATTTTTAATAAATAGCTATCAACACATACCGGGGCTCTACCGGCAGTAGATGTGATCGAATCCCTTTTCTCTTTCCGTATTCAAGCTTTTCTGCGATAAACGCAGAGTTGGCTCCACAACAGACTATTCCCAGAGCGAATTCTATTTGTTGGACTTCACCATTGGGTTCCCTAACGATTACGTGATTAACTGTCTGTCGGTCTGAACCGCTCTCGTCTTTGGAATTGCTATTTATCATAGATTTGTGATTGAAGTCAAGTATATCCGCCTGCAAGTACTCAACGCCCAGTGTTTGGGCTTTAGTTTTTAATGCAATGAGTAGAGCCCAGGGATCAAACCATCCCTCGTTTTGAACACCAAAAGAGCCAATAGCTATGCCCTCAGTGTTAAGCCACGGGAACCTCTCCTTCAGCTTATCGGGTGTATAGAGTTCTACATAAGCGCCTAAATCTGTTTGCAGTCTATGATTTTCGACCAGTTGTTGAGCGCCGGCATTAGTGGCCAACACGAGGTACCCGTGCGGGTGATAGCATAGGTCTGGCGGCTCGTTATCTAAAACACTCAAATGCTTTTTGACATCTCTTAGGAAATCCATTCCATACATAGACATCAATATATTCTCTTTGAGTGAGAACTGCTGTCGAATTCCTCCAATCGATAGAGTAGTGGAGGCTCTCGTGTACTATAAGTAACACATAATTCAATCGCTTTTTGGTTTTAATTTATTTAAAATTTCTAAATAAAAATATCAAATCACTGACTGTGGGGTCTCTTTCGATGACAGCACAGGTAAAACTGTTGGGCGCTCTCTGTTTGAGGAAATAAGCAATACTCGAACCAATTATACCGCCGCCGAAGATAGCAATGTCCACGTGTTTGGGAAAGGGCTGCTCATCCGGTCGTTTGTGAATTCTTCCCTCTTTTAAAAGACTCAAATCGTCTTTTATTATCTTAACAGCTCTTCCCAACCCATCCTGTCTTCTCTGTCGCGTAAAATATTGCGGATATTTATAGCCCAAGAGGTCTGAAGTAAAGTAAGTATCAGTGGATATGTCATAATCGCCCCATTCATTGGGTGCCAACTTTGTTTGGTCCACTACTCTCTCCTCTATCACTGATTTCTCATCACTTTTAGTGTCAATCCATTTGTTTTCACTATTTTTATCATTATTTCCATTATTTGTGGTTAACTTTGAACTAATGCTGAATTGACTACAGATTTGAAAATTGTTGTAATTATACCAAACTTTTAAAACTCTTTTATAAATATTATTAACAATTTGTGACATATTTTCTATCAAATAATTAATACATGAGTTAAGGAATTAAATATTAAAACAATAATTACAGCAAAAATTGGTCAATAATTAATTTGAGACTCAGTTATGATATAAACAGAGAGACTGAGAGAGGACTCACTTTTTATTAATAAAAGTTGATATTTTGTAAACATTGCAAACGAAACGATAGACACGTGAGAAACGAAAGGGAGTTTTACTGTAAGACTAATGACAGGAGAAAGAGCGCAGACTTAGCATAAGCAGCACTTTGGTTACCAACAGTTGGCCTTCAATTGCAGTTCAGTTTTGATTGGGAGTCAAATGCGATAAACTGTTTATTGAAAACTTGGTTTCTTTAAGTGTTAATTAGTTTTTATTGAAATTTTCGATTCATTTCTGTCCATTAATTGCAATCATATTGAATAATGGCATCAAAACTGCCTGTTCTCGGCTATTGGAACATACGTGGAGTAAGTCTTTTGAAACAATATTTCAATACTTCCTAATCATATAATGTTTTGTAATGTGTAATAGCAATAGAGTATCTCAATTAGTGGTTCAATAGAATCGCAGAAAACTGTGAAAAAGTATTTAAATTATACTAAAAATATAATTAAATGAAGTTTTAAAACTGAAAACTTACATTGCTCAAAAATATTGTTAAACTCGATTGAATAACAGGGATGTAGAGGGTCAAAAACGCGAGGGGGTGTTTTGGCTTTTCTCCAATTTTTGGGGTTTTTCTCTCACTTTTTTCCTCAAAGTTTATGGGTATCTGTCCATAGACGCAATGTTAACCACAAAACTAGGGGAGGGGTATTAGGGGCTGGATCACCTTCCACATCCCTGACTGAATAACGAATTGAATCTCATTTTTTTGTGCAATAATATTATCTAATATTTTATGATTAAAGCCCATAGAAATAAAGTTATCATTTCTGAGCTTTTGGCTAATGCACAGAAACCTTTTTATTTAATTACAGTATTTCAATAATTTTTATGATTTTCAGTCATAAAATTTTAATTTTTTTTATTTGTTAAAATTGTTTACTTTGGAAAACTTTATTTGACCTAAACTTTAGTGATGTAATGAAATTTAGGTCATCATTATGTTTGTTGAGCTAATCGCACCTGAATTTCTCCGAAACGACTATTCAAATAAAAATGACTGCATTTTGTATTCATATCATATATATCTTTAACATTAATCTTAGTTTTGATGAAAAGTTTTAAATTAAATATTATTTTTTATTTAAACTTTAAATTTTTAGGTAAACATATCTGTTATGAATTCAGTCTTACGCTATGAATCACATGATATAAGTGTCAAAAATGAAAAATAACTTTTGAACTAAAAACATCCCTGAGTTCTTGGGAAATATCAAGGATTAATTCAAGGATAGGTTTGGGTTTAACTGTATGCTTGGTTTACAATATTAGTCTGTTTTGTTCTAATTATGAATTTTTATGTTTAGATAAAAATATTTGAATTGAAAATTGTACTGTCCTGTACAGTAAGTTAGATTGTACTGTACGAGATAGTTACTGTATGTGCAATAAAGCTCTACACTATTTCACTTTTAATCAATTGATATCTTATATTTGATCCGTTCTTATACAGAGACTTCACTTAAAGCCACTTTAAATAAATTCTTGTTTTTTAGAATAATTTCCCATTCATTTAGTTTATATCTAAAACTATAGATAATATAAATCATTTGATAAAAATACTTCATTTCACTAATAGCTCGGACAACCGATTCGCCTTATGCTGGCCTACACTGAGACGGAATATATTGACAAACGTTATAATTATGGCCAAAAACATGAAGAACCCAATGAATGGAGTGAAGTCAGAGACAAGTTAGGGCTAGACTTTCCAAATGTAAGTTCACAACAGTTTGTTTTGAAGAGTTTGTAATCATTGATTAGTAATCAATACTAATCAATAATAAATACCTCAACTAAACAAACACAATAAGCGCTATATAATTAAAATTTCGCTCAAAGTCTTAATTTCACAAACATATGATCTTTCAATTAGTTGTAAAAAACTTTAACGAATTAAACGAATTTATAAGTCAACAAATGGTTATATATTTATTATCTTTTATGGAATCGGGACATAATAGAGAGTTTAAGACTTGATATATTCTTCCAGTTTTATCTTATCAAGGCTCAAAAATACTGTAAAACAAAATTTTCCACCAATTTTTTTCATTTCCTGTTTTAGTTAATTTGGATAAAAATCTCTTAAATTCTTGCAAGAATAGTAGATAATTGCACAGTAATATAAACTTAACATGTTCTAGTGTAGAATACAAAGAGAAATAACCTTTGTCACCTAACTATAGAAAAATTTGCGTCACTAGAATATTTGAAGATTGGACGGAGATTCATGAGAAAATTGACCAAAGTGACCAGATTGCATAATCTATTTCTATAAACAAACAAAAAATTTGAAAATAAGATCTATTAATACCATTACAACAAAAAGTTAGCCGAATGCAAGGTTAGATTTAGGGAATTCTGAATTCACGTATACAAATGGCATAAAAGGCATTTTCGAAAGTAATAACTTCTCAAAAAATTATTCGATTTCAGAGTTTAATGCATCGAATCAAGCGATTATATTTCTAAATTAATCAAACTTTATACGATTCTAAACATTTTAGAAGAAAGTTTCTAGTTTACAAACAAAAAATTCACGATTTGACATGAAGTAAAGAAAGTGTAATAATTGAAATTTTACGATTGCAAATGCAATGGATTCGATGCATTAAACTTTGAGATCAAATAATTTTTTGAGAAGTTATTACTTTCGAAAAATGCCTTTTATGCCATTTGTATGGTTTTGAATAAGTGACATCAGAATTCCCTAAATTTAACTCTTGTTATACAGTATATTAATATATATAGTGCAATCTTACTGAAAGTTAAAGCAGAAACAAAACCACGTAGTTTTTAAAGATTTCAAACTATTCAAGATTTTAAAGCAATTTTTATAATGAAATATCCACTATCATATATGATAAAGTCATTCACGAAAACGGAATCAAATGTATAGGCATATACTGCAAACTATGTGTTTATTAATTAGCGCACTAGTTAAAAAACTAGTGTTTAAATAGAGCGCAAGTTTAAAAATATCTCACTAATCAATGCTAATAAGAAATATTTTTGATATTATAATATAGATATATGTCTATACATTTGATTCCGTTTTCGTGGATGACTTTCTCATATGTTTATTTAAAACATATTTTAAAAATTACCCATGTTACACAAGTCTTCATATCTAACTCTTAGATAAAATGTTAAATCGCATATACAGTAAGATTCAATGCCAATAGCAAATAGAAATGTAGAAGTTTGAAAAATGACAAATAAAATAGCATTTTACACTGGTGGAAACATCCTAGAACATGATGAATGCCAATTTTGGAACAATTAGACAACAGAACTATTCAAAAACTATTTCTTATTCCCATCTTTAAAAATGTCTTGTGTTTACCAACCAATATTTATAAAGGAACTACCTTTAACCTTTTTATCAATTTGTTTAGTTAATTATCATAGAATTTAATTATTTTTTTAAGAATTATTGTGAAACAAAATAATAACATTCCTCTAATTCTTTTTCTCTAATTCTAATTCTAAAGAAAAGTATTCTGAACTGCTCAGCATCATTAACATGTGAGTTATAGACCAAGGATTTCAGAAATATGCTCATGTTGAACTGCCCGCGCATAAGTCAGATATCCCTCTGATATCAGTAATATCAGATATTTTATATAAATCAATTATATAAACCTACGATTTTTATTTCTGCCCATGGAGGAAAGCCTTTACTGCTTTGTTCATATTTTGATCAATAATAATGTTTCTATTTGAATAGATATTTAATAAATTGTTTTATTTTAATTTCATTAAATTTTTAATATATTAATAATGAGATAATTCCGCGAAATTGACAATTACTTCATTATAAAATCAAGATATTTTTAATCTATCCAACTAATACACTACTTTCATGTTGTTTCGCTTTATTTTATATTTTTATAAGTAATTAGTGACCGAAAGCTTAATAGTAATACCTAATAATTTGAAATAAATATTTAGTTATAAAGAGTTTCTATGAATTACTCAATTTTTATTTTAAACTCATTTGTTGCTATCGTTCACTGATTACTCAAATAATATAAAATAAAGCAAATTAATAAAAAATTAGTATAATAGCTGGATAGATTAAATATATATTAAATTTACCTATTATTTATTCATTGATAAAACCAAATTTCTTATTATATCCTGATTTTTATCAAATAGAGCCCATTTTTGGCAAATGATTGCAATTAATAAATCAGTTTTACCAGTTTCAATTGATTTACACATCAGGGTACATCCTTTTCAGAATATTTAATAGATTTTCTATGGGGTTAAGGTCCTACTAACAGGAGTATCGTAGAGATCGTATTCTACTCATTGGCCACCCTTGGTTTAGGTTTACGGTCATCTTGCCTCAATCAAGCTAGTGTTCGAAAAGAGATACTTTAATATGGGTAAAAGGCATGAGATATGGTTGTTAGGTTATTCGGCCAAATGCGCAGAACTATTTATATTTAACAAGTAACTCAAATTTAATGATGCTTAAAACTAATGACATATTTAGCAAATTAGGAATATTAAGAGATTTTCAAATTCTATAGCAGGCATAATTAAGCCTGACAGCTAAAATACAAGATGTATTTTCTCCAATTATTCTTAAAAAATTGTACTCAGTTTAATCGAAATTATTTAAAAATTTTAGTATAATTATCGAAAATAATATTTTAATTATAATTAGAGAATAATAAAATTTCAAATTTAAAAAATTACGCAATATTCATGAAATTGATCCCGAAATAATGTGTTGAAGAAATGGAACATGGCATTATTTAATGTTTCTTAGTTAAAAATAGAAATTTGGGAATGCGGATATAAAATATACACATAACTAACAAATATCAACATGAATTATGAAAGATTATGCTCAAAATTTTAGTTTAATTATTGAGAATTATGTTTTAATGATAATTACCAGTCCTGTCGCATAAGTTTTTTTTTCAATAGTGACTCTGCACATGTGCGCACGTATCTGTGAATGGCCGAATTAGAATGCATACAGCACTAGGGATATAAAATATCAAATCCATAGATTGGGAAATGAAAGCAATTGAAGCATAATCTCTATTAACAGATTTCTATTTTTTATTATTAGACATGAAATATTGCTTTCTTATGATATAATTAGTTAATATAATTAATTAAAGACATATTATTTAATTAAAATCATTGAAAGAAACTTGCTTTTAATATAGGACTGAAAGCAATTATTTTCCAAAACAGACGATATTTTCAACACAAAAATACGTCATTAAAATGAGCTGTACAACATTTGTACGATTTTAATACAAAATTTTTTACCCTGTTCATTAATGCATGTCGTCAGGTGTTTTATACACCAATGACCGACAGCAGTGATTATTAAGAAACCAACTATTTTTACATTGAATTTACTGATTGACAATTCGATTAAATACAGACTATTTCTCATATTTAATGTCATAACTATTGCGAAACTTAGAAATGTCTATAAATTATTATAATGTTGTGAACAATCAATAGTTGAATAAATATTTATAAATTATACACTACTTATTCAATATTATTATAAATAAATTATCCCGGCATCTATTTGAAAGTCTATAAATGTTTTTCAATTGTGAAAATTAATGTTAAATTAAATACTTAATAATTAAGTATAAAATTTTTATATCGGAATAGGTTTAGGAATTACTAAATAGAAATTAACAAATCATCAATATTTCAGTAAATAAAATTGTAATTCATTCAAAGTATAGTATAAAATCATTGCCATCAATGATAGGAAAAAAATATTCATCTGAAGAATATTCAAGAAATCTCATTATAGCAGTGTTGTCCACATTAGTGCATAAATCCAATGGTTCTTAGTTTATATAACGTATACTCGACTGAACTTAACTGTAATTTATTTTAATAAAAATGGATTCTTCCATATTTCACGAAGATTTCAGCTATTCTTCAATCACTTGCAATATTTGCTATACTAATGAATAAATCCAATTCATAAACCCCTCCGTAAAAACTCATTAATCTTGTTTGAGGAGAGACTTGTACTGAAACTAATTCAGTTCAAGAATAGAGAATATTGTTCTAGATGGGTTTCTAAAGACTCCGAGTCTGCAATCAGATAATGATCTCTAAATAATAATATCCATTAAATGACTCATCACTTCTACAATCAATAAAATATAAGTTTTTATTTTGTTGTTTACTTTAATATATCAGATAATTAATTGCCTCTTATATGTTGTAGAAAATAATGAACAAAAGAAAAAAATTACATTACATTAATTCATTCATTTATAAAAGAAGCAAAACTACAAAAATGTAATTTTTCTGTGAATGACACTAACGATTCTTATTATATGATAGAAATTATTTTTAATGGAAGGATAACAACAGAACTGATAAACTTTAAGACTCTCACTCCCCTCTCTCCCCTCCACTCCTCTTCCGCTATTTCATTATTTCATTTTTCTACTTATTTTGGTTCAAGTCTTAGACATCTCTTATATATGGAAAACACAAACCCTTTCATTCCTGTCATTTGCTATAAGAAATTGAAAACTAGACAGAGATAGAGATGGGGAGAAGGAAGAAGAGAAAAGGAGGGGAGGGAGAGGGGAGACCCGCATCATTTGTATCACTAGTGCTAATAATGGACAGATTTTATAGGATTGTCTTAACAAATAATAGAAATAACATTCATTTAATACTCTTCAGCAATCATTGAAAATTTATTAGACTTTTATTTTTGTTGTATAATATATTTTTATATATGTTTGTCAAATAATATCTCATATAAACAACAAATACTCAAAATAATCAATTGATTTCTCCGTTATATAAATGTATTTCTTGTGTATTACAAATATTTTGAACAATTATCTTCTTTAAAAATTCTTGTATTACAACAGAATATTTTGAAATAAATCATGTTTTAACTAAAGCTCAACGAATAATTGAATACATAGAATAAGTTTTAATATACTGTATATTAAGAAAACATTTATATAAGACATAAAATTTTTGAGATAAAAAAGAATTAGAAATATAGACATCTGTTTAGTAGTTATTTTTGAATGACTTTTATGTAATAACTTATTTAGACCTATGAATGACTTATTTGGTCTCTTCGATGGTCTCTATTCCATGATTATCAACAGATGGTATAAATGAGATGACAATAAAAGTTGGTTTAATTAACTTACTTCTCCTCTTCAACTATTATTTGTGGTCACTCTTTGCTGTCTCATTCCTGAATAATTAAATGTATAATCACAACTAAAATATTTCATTCTTATTAATTAAATTTATTGTTCAAAGCCATTATTAAGATTGGAGTAGATTTCGATATTAATCTACATATTTTTTGTCATTTGTTTCTTTTAATTAGTTTTCAAACTCACAATTGTACTATGGTGGAAATATAAAGTTACATTTGCATTCTACACATTATATCCATATCACAATATTTAAATTAAAAATATCAAACATGTTATTAGTTTCAATATGGCCAGAGTATATTAATTTCAATTTTTGTAATGAGATGTGTATATGGTGCATAGGAAGCAAATACGTGTATCACTTTATAATTCCAAGATAGAACGCTCTTAACATTTAATGAGAGAAAAAGAATTTTATTACAAATTTAGGATAGGGGAGGCGCAAGGGAGGATAATCTGCAAATTCTTCTCTTGGACGTCAAATTCTTGCAGAATTTAATTAAAAATGATGTAATTTAACAGAATTTCGGCAAATTATGATGAATTCTGTTATTTTTTAAGTATTTTGGAATTTTACAGAATATTAATTTATGGATTAAAATTGAAAAAACCGCAAATTGAGAACTTGAGAATCCTTAATAGTCAGTAACGGATGAGTCAAATAATACAAAATAAAGCGGAACATTAAGAGGTTGATCAGTGTGAATTTATCTCGACGGTTACTGTAACAGTATAGACAATTAAATATCACAACTTTTAGTGACATATCCGCCACTCGACAGCCAAGCCTCAGAACCTCCACTACAATATAGAGACGATAAGTAATATTTATAAACGATTAGATAATTAATTGAGAAAATTATTCAATCCCTATCAGTATAAATTAAACAGCAATAACATATGTTTTGCGATTATCCTTGAACAAATGGAATAATTTCATTTATACTTAAAAAATAACATTGAAAAATATTAAATGATCTGTTGGTTAGTTTGATTCATACAATATATAGACATATTTACATTACAATAAAAGTTAATCTAAAAATATGTCATTTACTCCAAAACCAATTTTTATTGTCCGCAAAATGCAATTATCTGATTGTGAAGAAGTTCAACAAATCTGGACAGAACTCAAATTTGTTGGTTCCAAATATAATAATCAAATTATGATGAAAGTCGACGCCAAAGGCATTTTTGTGGCACAAGAACTAGAATCTGGTATAAATTGACCAAGTTTTATTGCAATACGGATTCAACTTATTAATTATTTTTAATAAATGACCTCTTAATTAAGGAAAACTAATAGGTATTGGGAGTGGGGTTAATCTCTCACCAGAATTGGCTTTCGTTGGTCAATACGGTGTACGGAATGAATACCAGGGTTTGGGTATCGGTTCAGAGATTTGGCTAAAAATTTTAGAACACATTGGATATGAAAGAAATATATCTCTCTATTCGTCGAGTTTTATGTTTGAGAAATATAGGGATAAAAATTTTAGTATTGTTCCCGAAAAACGATTGGTTCACTTCACTGGAAAAGTCAATTGCAATGATTTGATTAATAAAATCGAAGGAATTTCTTTGGTTTCCATAAATGAGGATAACATTCGAGATGTTATTCAATACGATAAACAAGTTTGTGATGGTTTGGATCGAACTGTTCTAATAGAAGAACTCTATAAAACTGCAGAGACTGTGAATTCAGTGGCGATTAATGAAAATAATGAAGTGATTGGTTATTGTGTGATATCTATGACAAACATGAATACCCGAGTGGTTGAACCACTTTATGCCGATAGCGAACAAATCGCTGAATTATTAATCGGTAAATGTTGTCAAATGTTGTCCAACACTACAACTTATAGTTTAGTATATTATTGTTGGAATAATAATCTAAAATCAATGGCAATCGCGCATAGAATGGGATTACAAAGAATAAGAGACCAACCGATCCTTTTTACAAAAAGATTCATTGAAGGAAAGGTCGATAAGATTTATTGCATAAGCAGCAGGTGCTCCTTTCCATTCTAAATGTTCACTCAAGAACATTGTTGAGGAATACTGTTTGATTCTTCTAAAAGTTTATATGGCTTATTTTTAAAAACATTTACAAGGAATATTTCACCCCTACCTTCCCATACCCTTTATGCAATTTTAGATTGAAGAATAGTATATTTTTTGTTATGTTTTATGTTTCTTTCAAATTTGACAATAACTCCATTAATTACTGTAAAACTAAATTTTGATTTTTAATTGGAAACGGAATGTGATTTTCTTGAATAATCCAAATCGAGTCGATTACTCTGTCGTTCTGTAAATGTAATTATAAAGCATTAAAAAAAACGTTTTTAATTCAATTCGTTTATTACTAATAAATTATTACAAACCTGATTGACGTCGATTTGCTCTAAATATAAATGGGTTTTATTGAAAATCCTGAAACGTGTGTAACCATAAGCAGAAGATCGGAAGGCTGTCCAAAGTGCAGGCGTTTTGCTATATGTTTCGGTTCCCGAACGCATACCCTATTGAATAATACATGAACTAAAATATGAATCGAAATAATATTAATACGTGATTAAAGTAACAAGCATATTATTCAACGAATTGGTGACAACATTACATTATATTTATTAAACTTAAATTAGTCAAATCAAAATTGTATAAAAGGACATTTATGAAATTGGAATTTTCGACTTTGATTCATCTTATTAGAAAGAGGTCATAAGATGACACATTATTTTACTCGGAACCATATTTCTATCTGTTATGGTTTTCGTGTATTCAATTTTTGAAAAGATTTACTTAACTTTGAGTCAAAAAATTCTGAAAATTATTTGGTAGTCTACGTATAGGTAGGTTTGTTTTTAAGTTAGGTTAGGGAATGTGTTCACGAGATTTTTTAGTAAATTTATAAATTCGTATACCCTATCCCTAAAATATAATATATTATGCTCTCTTATACTCTCATATAATTTATATACAGTATGATATTTCTGCATAATAACTAACTTGTAACAAATTTAGGAAGATAAGAATGGATCCTGCTTATTTGCACATTCTGAAGCTAATGGAAATATTTTCAAACTCGAATATTGAATGGCTTTTCTGATATTTCAATTTATCCCAAAACCATTCAATTAGTCTGTCAAAAATGATGACATATAATGATTGTTTCTATTTTACTATAATTTGAATTACAATTATCATATATTTAATAGATATTAATCAAAACACTCACTCCGGTCCCAGAGATTATATGAACGGTTGCCCTCGGATTTACAAAAGCGTTTTTATACATTGAATTGACAAATGCCTATACAATAACAATAAAGTTTAATCAAATAAAATATTCATTTATAATAAAATACTTAAACAATTAAACCTACCGTTTGATTATAGACCGGAAACATTCCTATAATTATAAACTGTTACAACTTATTTCTGCTCACATAGTAGACTATCTTTTAGTGCATTGGCTTAATGTTAATGGTATTTGACTATCAATGACCGAAAGCTGAATCACAATATAAAATAATTTTAAATTAAAATTTTGTTATAATGAGTTTCTATCAATTACTCAGGTTCCTTTCAAACAAAAAATTAGGTGTAGTTCACAGATTAATCAAATATAGAAACATTAAGCAGTAAACTAAGAGGTTGTATACTATTTGTGCAGAAATAAGTTGTAATGAGTTTATAAAAAACTTAATGAATAAATGAATTCTTCAAAATATAAGGAATACAAACGTTCGTAATAGTGTTGGTGACCCCAAAATGCTAAGTCCACTCCATTTTCATAAAGAATATCGTCGATATCGAACAGACTGCCCAACACATCATTGCCTTCCTTTAAACGTAAATTTATTGAATCAATTCTATTCCGAAAATCACTTGATTTGATACAATACTTTGACGACTGCAGTCATGCCTTCAACACATTCCCCATCGGAAGTGCAATAGAGTGGTCGGTGACCATAAACTATAATCCAGGGATGACGGGCTCTGTTCTCAGGCTTATTAGCTTCTGACAAGACCTGTTGGAGCCATACTTTCTGTTTCTGAGCCACCTCTAAGTCACTCATTTCCATTTGGAAATATACTTCTGTTGATATACCGACAAACAGAGCCGAACCCAATGTGAAGGTGTAGTGACTGTTATCAGAATTTTGAGGCATTTTAAAGCGCGTCTCATAATTGGTTCCAAAATCACTGATGGAATAAAATTAATAGTAAAGAATATTTGATTTTGCATTGAATGCAGAAATGGCCAAGCTTAATCAAGTGGTTGTATTGTGGAAATTGTAGATTATCTAGATACAAATATTCTTTGAAGTCATTCTCTAGAGATAATGTAATAAGTATTGCTGTTTTATAATTGAATATTGTTTTGAATTGGGAAACAATTATTGTTTGGATACACAATAGTTTGCATTAGCCATCTCTGGTTGATTGCACCAATACCTTAGGCATCCATCATTAATATAGCATAAATATTCATGATTACCAGGGACAACCATATAAGGAACTCTAGCTATTTAAACATTAAATTAGAACTTTAATTATGAATTAATAACAATACCTGCAAAAGGTTGGACGGCTCTCATGTATGCGTCTCCAGTCTGACCGCCGAACTAAGTGGTAATCATATAATTCTTACTCATTTCCAAGAATTGAAATAATGATATAATGGCTTTATTTAATATAGGAATGACTAAATCGATGAATACAACAGACGAGTGTATAGTAGTAGCGAGTAATAGATAAGGGGTTTAAAAAGCGGTTAAGTAGTGAAGTGTTATTTTCACAGAATAAGACTAATTTAGAACAGAAAGCAATTTTTTATATTTTTGCTTTACATCCTTTTTAGTCCTTACCTCTCCTTAAGATATATACAGAATTTGAGAAAGACATTTGAAATGTCATGGTCACTATTAAATTCTAATTTGGTCACCGCTTTAACCCCTTTAGTCTCTTACCAAAAAAGTCAACAACTATATAACTTTTGGCAGTTGTGCTTCAGATATCTAATGATGCTTAGCCCGAAATATACCCATGGCAAAAAACGGTTGATTACTAAGCTCAGTTTCACAAATGAGTATAACTTAAGATTGTCATACAAAATCAAAATGCCTCTATCTATTTGGCTACTGTTGTCTGTTCGAGTGTGTCCACACTTGACTTATGGATGAATAGACAATACTATTCAATATTCTTAAATGGGGAAAGACTATGGACTAATTTATTTATTCTATAAAATAGCAGTTATAATGTTGAAATTCAAATTAAAATATGATCTTACTGCAAATAAACTGTAGGCGATATCACCTGAGAAAAGAAAAGTGAATCAAAGCTATTCAATGATTGTGTGTTGAATACCAATATGAATGATGAGATCGTATCGGCCTTTTTCAGTATTACTAATTAAACTCTTGATAGACCTTCCGTTTTCAATACCCATATCTCCAACTACTGCCACACTTGGACTCCATTTAGTATGTCTGGGATAAGTAATCAATTCATAAGGTTTAGACCATTTCCTACGAGAGCCCACATAATAACCTGGAATTGAATTTTCTAATCAATAAAAGATGGATAGAGTTGTTGTGACTCACAGTAAGGCATGTCTGGAAATAAATGCCTTAAAGTAACGAAATGGATATATTGTACCACTCCTTCATTGTCCAGCACTTTTCTTTCTCCTTTAGCTATTTTGGTTTGACTGCAATTAAACCCATACCTAACAATCGATTCTTGTGGGTCCGATCGGGTACTCCAAACCACCACAATCTCTGAACTCACATCTTTAGGAATATTAATTAAAATTTTTAACATATTTCAGAAAATATGTGATCAATAAAAAAATATATCAGTAAACCTCCAATAGCTAAATGGATTTGTTCCGGTTTATAATCGTTTTCAAATCTATACAAAAAAATTAATTATAATTTGTTTGTTTAGAATCACTGATGTGTTAAGGACTTACTTATCCTTATTTAAAGTTATAAAACAAAACAGAGTTAAAGAAGTAAAGAGTATAACCAAAAGTATTACAATCAAAAATAAAATCTTATTGTTTGGAAATTTTAACATATTTTTTAACCAAATTATTGATCCAAATATATAATTAAATGACAAAATGGTTAATGTCTTTAAATATTGCGGATTATGTTGTTTAGTAGTATTGTTGGAAAACAATTCAAATCTGGTTTTTATTCTAATAGTTTTTAGTTTAGAAATTTGATATTTAAATAATTTCATTTTTATTTATGAATTTCTTAGACGAGTATAAAATAATTTACAGTGTGCTACTTGGATATTTTCAGAGCTGGTAAAGTACGTACGATTTTTGATATAGATCTGACACTATGTAAACAAAGTCATGCAAACTCTATAAGAATCTATGATTAGTATAAGTTCGTCTGATTTAATATCAAATTTTTATCAAAAATCGTACTGTATCTATCCCTCTATACTTTATCAGCTTTGGATATTTTATTTAATAACAATTGATCACAATCAATTCTACTAGATCATTTCTACTAAAATTAATTCTACTTAATTAATTCTAATAAATCATATATACTGAATCAATTCTACTAAAGCAATAAAATTAATTTTTATTATGAAAGGTTAGGTTATGGTGAATTGAATTTAGTAAAATTAATTTTAGTAGAAATGATTTAGTAGAATTAGTTTTAGTAGAAATGATTTTAGTAGAATTAATTTTAGTAGAAATGATTTTAGTAGAATTAATTTTAGTAGAAATGATTTAGTAGAATTAATTTTAGTAGAAATGATTTAGTAGAATTAATTTTAGTAGAAATGATTTTAGTAGAATTGATATGGACCCAATAACAAAAAAGTGTATTTTTTAATTTAAATAGGTTAAAATATCTTTCAAAACTAAAATATTAAAGATTTATTCAAAATTTGATTTATTTGGTGATCAGTTTTTTAAGACTTGACATTTATTAACAAATAATATTGTTTCGTTAAACACATTCAAAATTGATTCAATATATTCCTAACAATTCATGGGTTTTTGAAATAGTTTTACGCTTCCTTTTAATTTAAGTCAATTTAATAATAAAATTTTAATATAGTTTAAAATATGAATCAAATAAATTAGAAGTCAATGCAAACATTTCAATCAGATAAATAAACCTGAATAAATAAATATGAATTAATATTCTTCACTTGAATCAAATCATTGATTACAGTATTTGAAAACATTAAAATAGTGCAGTAATTGCTATAAAATGATGAATTCAAGGACATTTTACAAGCTTTTTTAATTGTTGGGACAAACTCACCAAAAGAGCTAAATAACAATAAAGCAGTGAATAGAGAATCGCATTTATTATGCACATCAGAAAATGAAATCCTTGTTAATAAACAATAATAATATTTTTTGTATAAAATTATAAAAACTATAAATCAAATTAGAATTTTAATAAAAAGAAAAATTAAAATTTAAATGAAGACTAAAAACAAGAAAGTAAATGAAGAGAAAGTTGATTTAAGTTGTGGAATCGGCAGTTGGAGACCCGAATGGCTCCAGAAATTTGCCTCGCCCAAAGTATTCCTCATAAACTTTTCACTGGTGGCTATATTCCAAGGCGCCAGCTTTACATACCTCATCGGTTCAATGACTACTCTTGAGAAGAGATATGGCTTTGAAAGCAAAATCTCCGGCTTTATTCTGATCGCAGACAATATCAGTCAAATGCTTATAAATCCATTTATCGGTTATTTGGGCACAAAATATAACCGACCATTGATTATGGCCATCGGAGAAATTATTGTTGCCTTGGCCTGTTTTATGTCCTCAAGTGTGATATCATTATCCTGTCTTATAAAATCTTATTTCTAAAACTATTTCTTAATTTTAAACTTTTCCCTTCAGTTCCATATTTCATATACGGCCCAAACTATAGTGCATTCAGTTTTGTTGATTCGAAGGACAAATTTGAATTATGCGACTCTAATCGCAATATTACTGCTATTTGTGACGAACATCACGAGTCGGTCACTGTATGGCCCGCTGTTATCATACTATGGTCGGCCAGTTTTGTCAATGGTCTCGGATATACCGGTCAGTTATAATCAATACTTAATTGAAGACAATTATACTTTTATATGTTATAAAGCATTGCATTTGTTGTATTTACAAAGCCTTCTATACGGTTGGTCTGCCATATCTGGACGACAATACCAGTAAGAAAAGTTCACCCATGTATTTAAGTTTCACTGGTTCTTTAAGACTGTTGGGTCCAGCCCTGGGCTTTTTGCTTTCTTCTTTATGTCTGAATTCATATGAAAATCCATTCTGTGAGTGAATATATCTTAAAATAAGACATTCTTTGAGATAATAATTATAAATATTATGTTCTTTTATTCAAGACAAGCCTACTATATCTACTACTGATCCCCGATGGGTGGGTGCATGGTGGATTGGCTTTATTGTGATAGGAGCATTTCTAATTCTGTTTTCCATTCCATTGATGATATTTCCGACTAAAATGCCCACTACTCCCAGCGCTAAGAAAGAAGTAGAGAAAGATAACAATTTAGCTATGGATGCGTTTAAAAGAATTATGACCAATCCAATATTTGTATTCCATACGATTGGCATGTGTTTAAGAATCTTAGGGTTTTTGGGCTATTATTTATTTAAACCCAAATATATCGAGGCACAATTTCGAATGTCAGCATCAAATGCAAACTTTTGGACAGGTATGTCATGCTCAGCAATTTTGAAATCCGGTGTTATTTTAAAAACAGCGCTATAATATACTTTTTTAACAATAGATGCCGCGATATTATTGATGAATGATATGTGTAGAAAAAGCCTTATGTGAATACTACTATTAACGGCATCTATTATTAAAAAAGTATCTTATAGCGCTGTTTTTAAAATAACACCGGATTTCAAAATTGCTGCATATGACTCATATGAATACAATAATTGTACAAATTATTTCTCTTTTGTTTTTTAAATGCAGTTTTTGTTTATTTTTTAAAGTTAGCTATCCTTTATATTTGCGCAAATTTCATTCTTGCTTTTTTCCTTTAATGCCAATCCTACCACAAAAATTTCATATCTATATCTAATTAGATTCTAGTTATAATAGCAGGATTCTAATTATAATACAAGAGAAAAAAGAAATGAATTTACCATTAATATGAGCTAAATATAAGTGAATTTAATATTAGCTAAAAATGGGATATCCCTCACACCAGGGTAAAGGTTAACACAGAATATATGAGTCGGTATCCGAAGAAAACATCGAATGACAAATTAGATGTACATTTCTCACCATTAATAAACATCTTGATAGTTTAGTGGAAAAAATACTTTATATGTGGAACAAAATGTTCCGATCAGAATTGATCTGTACTAGTCATAAGCATTAAGCAATTATTTAGTAATGAGGTCGATTCTGATTGAACAGTTTGTTCCACCAATACAATTATTTATTTAAAAAAGAATACTGTAACTAACAAGACATTTCGTATTGAGAACCAATAAATAAACTTATTTTGAGCACCACTAGAGACCTAAACCCCAAAGAATTTTATGATTAAATTTCATACACAACTTGTCAAAACACTTCTTAATATATTGCTATCACTGAATTGGTGTCTAAAAATGTTTCCACTAAACTAACAACGGTTTATTAGTGGCGATTATTGTACATTTGATTTTTACAAAAGAGGCTCTATTAGCATTTGCTTCTATGGAATATTTCTTTGAGAGTGCAGATCATATATTCGGCGTTAACTCTTACCCGGGTGTGAGAGATATCCCATATCTTAATTGATATTAAATTCACT
>JAQFXN010000560.1:0-20788 GCA_034693365.1 Liacarus xylariae | reverse complement strand
GTATTTAATTAAAATCTCTTTTTTCTACTTCTCCTCTGTTTTCAATAGAAAGTAGAATATAATTAAAATATAGCGGAAAGAGAAAGTGGATTAGAGAAAAAATTCAATTTATTTATTTGATTGGATTGAATGGAAAATAAAAAACAGAAATAAGAGAATACTTTCACTTATCGAATCTGACTTACTATTTATCAGGGCTACGATTGAAGTATACATTCAGTGCCTTCTGTTAGATATCTCTAACTTAATAGAGATATGAATAGTAATAAACTGTGAATAAAAATTGTGATTATGAATAAAAAATTTATTTGGTCGGGTAAAAGTAGTCATTTGAGTAAGCCTAATTAGACTAGGTGTTTGTCTGGTCTGAAATGAAATATACATTTAGGAATATCTTTTATATATATTAAATTGTAATATAAAAATACAGTATCTGACCATTTTTATGAATAGCCATTGGTCGGTCGGTCATTTTATATGTGTAATAAGCCAAATAAGAACTTATTTATATCAGAACTTGTCTATATTTAGTATAGATCTATATTGTAATATACACATTCTATACAATAAGTTTTATCATCCTGGTATCATCCTAAGTACGAATTTTAACCCTTGCGAAATTTTGAAAATTTCACTTTTGATATGTTATGCAAAATGATCAACTGACTGTAGTATAACGTCAAATTTATATTTTTTTACTAAAACTTACAGGGGATTTTTTAAAATAAACAAATTTCAACCAATTTCATCGAAAGAAATATCTAATTTGATAAAATATATTAGATAATGTGAGAATTAAAGTATATTTTAAAAGTTTGTTTATTTTTAAAAATTTCCCCTGTAAGTTTTATTAAAAAAAATTTATACGGTTATATTACACTCAGTAGAGTATTTTGCATAACATATCAAAAGTGAAATTTTTAAAATTTCTTAAGTGTAAATTCGTACTTAGGATGATACCAGTATGATAAAACTTGTGTAGAAAGTGTATATTACGATATAAATCTATACTAAATATAAATAAGTTCTGATACATTTTGATATAAATAAGTTCTTATTCAGCTTATTGCACATATAAACTGACCAATTCATAAAATGGTCAGATACTGTATTTTTATATTTCTATTGAGTATATGTAAAAGATATTCCTGAATGCATACTTCATTTTCAGACTAAACAAAGACCTGGTAAGTTTAGGCTTTCTCATCTGAATACTTTAACCCGACCAAATAAATTAAGTTTTTATTCATATTCTGATTCACAGTTTATTACTATTCATATCTCTATTAAGTTGAGAATTTCTAAAAAATGCCCCTGAATGTATACTTCGATCGTAGCCCAGAATCTAAGTTAGATTCAATGATATGATAGCATAAATAATTTACAGGTATAATTTTCTTATCTGTAAAAAAATGTCTTCAAAATAATTTTTGTTATAATTGTTTTATAAAATTCAAATTTTATTTTCAATATTATTTATATATTTTGTATCAAAAAATAATCAAAACAAATTACAGATGAATTACATGTTTCTTACAGTTTTCCTCTCTCATTGTTGTTTGAGTGCACTTCAAATTAATTTTTTTTATATAACTTTAATTCATATAATGTAATGATTTTTACATAAATATTTGGAATCAATCAATCAATTGGATTCAAAGAATTAGATTTTAATAATTTTATAGTAAAAATCATTATTTACTGTATATATAGCTAAATAATATGTACAAGAGATTTGATGCGTTTATACCCTGATCTGATTGTTATGTATTTTATTAGATGTATTAACAAACAAAAAAGTTATTTAAATAAATGCATAGAATTTCGATCAAATAAAACATACATTTAATCGAAATCTCATAATAAAAATTAAATTAAAACTTATTTATAAATATTTTTAGTTAGCATTTCTGTACAATTTGTCTATAAATTACAATTTTTTTCGTTTCATTTAATTTCTTTTCTTTTATACTAAATTATTGAAACATTTTATTAAATTATTATTATCTTTCGATTAGCTGTAGATTAGACTAACATTGTTTCCTGACTTCCCATCGAGAAAGCTATCGTTTCCAACTTTAAGTGCAGGTGTTGTCTCTGACTCTGGACATCACAACAAAGAGCATCAAACAGTGGTTCCCTATATCGGGAGACATAGATAAACAGTTCCCGCAATGCGTTATATGTGTCCACTTCTCCAGTGTATGACTGTTTGGGCAAAGAATTGATTAGTGATTTATAATTAATTGATTGAAAGAAATTGAAGTAATAGCCGATCCTTACGAGTGATATATCGTTCATATTTGCGATTATATCCGACTCTTGAATCGGAGGCAAAGACGCGATCTCTGAATAGTATTTGGAAACCATTTTTCTATAGACAGGAATATCACGTGCGAACAGCAATTTATTGGAAGGCGAGTCCTTTCCCAACCGGTGCTCTTGTGTCGAACACGAGTCCATAAATGTTTGTGCGATTACAGACAAACACGAGTCAACAGACGAGGATTTTTCGATATCGAATAGAAAGTCGGGATTTTTGACTAAATTGACCCAAAATCGAAGCGGAAGACTAACCCATACAATGACAACAATTAGAGTCAATGATTGCATTAATTGTTTATTTGAATGCAATACCTATTGCTTTTCCAGGCGTGGATTACTTCGGCATCAGTTATGCCATAATTAGCTGCCGTCGAGTCCAATAAGTCGAACAGCCATTTGACAGCCAAAGGGAGTTTGTCATTGACTGTCAGTATTGTCGACAGAAAGTCGTCCACATATTTCTGAATCGTTCCCTAAATTATAAATCAATTAAAAAGTCTGTAATTATTTTCAATTATTGATTGAATAAAACCTTTGTTGAGAGAAGTCGTGTCAAATAGATCTCAGGTATGGCTTTGTGCAACTGTTCCTTCGAAGAGGCCGTTTGATTATCATCGAAAGGCTTGACCAGATGCCATGTGCGGACCCTATCATCACAGACTCGCGTACTATTACTGTTAATAGTACTGTAATAATGAGAATAATTGTTATAACTATTACGCGACGGCGAATGCAATGGACTGTGCGATGGAATGGTTTCGTATAAATGATTACTCGAACGCCTTTCGCGTATTATTAGACTCATAACTGCGGTATCTTTGATACTATAATGAGTTAGAGTATTGATTCGTTTCCAGCCGTTCACCACTTTAGTGGTCAAGTCTTCGTCGGCCAGAATCAAATGACCTCCCCTTCCATGTCTCCATTCGAGGTCCACCTCATTAATTGATGGTCTTTGAGAGAACGGAACGTTCTTATAGATAGTGTCCAGTATTTTGCTCTTAACCTGACTTATTGTGTCGCAATTAAGAACACGACACTGGACTTTATCAGTCAGTCCTTCCTGAATGACGTTTATAATTACAATCGCATAATCCACTTGTTCTCTAAGAAGCCTTTCTTCGGACAATGAATATCGAGAGTCGTGGGTCACATAATCTATTGGACCCTTTTCTATCTGATGCTTAATGGCGTTGAATAACAAGAACAATGAACTCCCGGCCACTTCATTGATGTACTTATACATGCAAAGGGACATCCAATTGGTCAACAGCTTCTCCACAACTGATTCTGTTCGCCGTAACAACAGCTGCGGGTGTTTTGAAGCCACGTATTTCTGGATTAGTTTTATTAAAAGTTCTCGAAGTATACTATAAGACGAAGAATAGATAAAAGAGAGGAAAAAATATATAAATAATTATAAATAGAATCGATTGTATGACTCGTATGACTGACTCGAAAGCGTAATCCATTTTTTCCATCAAAATAATCATCAAAAGTGACGCCACATTAACTCTGTTTGGGTATAGGAATAGATATAAGAATATAAGTACCGATAGATAGGAATGGGATTTATGTTTAAAGAAAGGTTTATGTTTGAGACAAATGATGAAAACAAATGCTTACTTATCACGAATGGTAAACGATTTCTGATTCTCGAGTGTTTGAATAAACACTAACAGAAAGGAACGGTTGTAAATGAGTTGCTCGAAGTGTGCCATCGATTCTTCACTATTGAATGGATGACCGTTTGAATGCTATTCCAATGTAAAGAACACAAAAAATGATAAGTAAATGGAAAACTCATTGAATAAAAGTCTATACAATCTATGAATTACTTATAGAAGACATGCATTTGAGATGAAAAGAGAGGGAATGAGGGCTTACTTTATAGTCGAGTGAAATAGGACTTCCATTATCTGGTAATCCCGGAAAGAAGACTTTGATAATATAGGCCCTATGGTCGAGGGTTGGTATGCCAGTGGTCTGGAGATCGTTATTTAAGTCAGTCATATCCGTCTGCAATTCAGCGAATGCTTGTTTGCACTCAGATCTGACGCTGTTTTCCAAAGTATCCATTTGTAATTGGATTCGCTTATACTCTCTTTCCGCTTGTGTGCTCTTGTGTTTAAAAATGGCCAAAACAATTAAACTCAATAGCATTAGTATAGCACCGGTAGCAACAAAGCAGCCAATGACTATTGGGGGCAATTCAGGAGCAGCTGAGACCTCGTATCTCAAGAACCCGATGTCATAACGAAGATTCCCGATCTTAACAATAACTGACGGCAAATCCAAATCATTTCTGCGCCCAATTTCATCCGTTCCTAATGGCTGGACCTCAGGTGGAAGACATACTAATTGTGTCATACTTAGTGAGGTTATATTGCAAGTTCTGGTGCCAATCGTCACATTCACCTCGTGCTCAGTTGTCGCTAATCTAAGGCTCTCCCCCTCTATTACCAGAGACTCTCCTTTATATAATTTGATTCCGTTGTCATCGAAAGAAAATAGTTTTGGATCCGAAACATAAACCAAATTTGATTCAATTGACGGAAAAAATTCTTCCAGTTCTCTAACAGACTGGACCTCATCCATGACGAACCCTATACGCAGTTTAAGACCACTGTTGCCAACTTCGCGGACGTAATTACGGGATGGACTTTGATCTATATTTTCGAAAATCTTTGGCGATGGACAGGACATTGTGGTTGAGTTAATTACACGACATGTCTGTGTAATTGTTTATTAAATAGGGATTTAAGTGAAAATTGTTTTCATTTATATTATTGTCAAAGTCTTACCGTTTCGTTGACCAGACTGTGCGCATCGAACACAGCAATCCTCGGCTGTTGTATTGAAGTGAAATTACTTCCGGTGACCAGCAGTGGTCGGCCACCACTGAAAACACTTTCTAACGGATAGATTCTGTCTATTGTTGGGTCTTTAGTGTATTGAAATGGGTTTGAAAGCGTATGATTAGAGCCATCAATAGACAGAACTAATTGTGTGACACTGAGTGAAGAATGTGGAGCAGGAGTTGTGCGACAACTCAACTGTTTACTACTGGCCAATGATCTATAGATTGCAGTTTGAAATCAAGAGATAAAAAGACATTAAATGATTGATTCGATTGGACTATGAATTGCTTTAATTGGAATCAAAATCAAATGAATCATATATACCGTTCCACACGACAGGGCAACTCATCCAAAAATATCTCGATATTAGAGCCAATATTCAGATTAGAACCGCTCAGATATAGTCGCGTTCCTCCAGACTGTGGACCAACTTTGGGATTCACATCATTCAACTCAATAGTCTATTGAATAGATAATGGAAATAGAGTTGAATAGCATTGAAACGACACACCCGTTTGGTATTGTGCGGAATAAAAATGATAATAAAAATCGGCGATCATTAGTCATATCCCAGAATATCCGACACAACGGTATTTGTTAATGAGTGGTGAATATCATCGCTAATTATTATGCAATGCTTTGCATTCTTTTGTGTAATTAAAATGATTTTCGGCCTAAATATCATAATAGATGAAACTCTTTACTAACAGCTGTGCCAAACACTGTTAAGAATTCCTAATTTTCATCATTGCTGTCATTAAGTCATATGCCGTCAGAAAAATACTTATAATGTTCTAAAAGTGGCTCAAAAACTAATTCCTAAAAATCTAAGGCTTTTCGACTCAACTTTTAAAATAAAAAACTTTTGATTTTATTTTACGGTTTATTCAATAACAATAAAACCAACAAAAAAAGAAAAGAAATGATAAACAATTTATTTTAGTTGTAGAATAAGAATAGATTGGGTTTAGAAGAAGAAAAAAATATAATGGAAACACTTTAAGTCAACTCTCGCTAAGATTGTTATCAAAGAATTATAAGAACTAAAAGAGGAGACAAACTATTGCTTTACTTTTGCAATAAAGAGATAGAGAATTGCATTGATTTTTCCACAGACTCTCACAGAAAGATTAGATAACAAATAGGAAATAAATTACTGAACACAACAAACATTATTACTGCTAACAGGGATTATGTGGAAAATAAAGTTATAATACTATATACACAACAACAGTGGTATAAAAATAATTTAAGGAATCAAATGCATTGAAATGCAAGAATAGTATCAGAAATTCTAAGTATAGGAAACAAAAGTAAAATCGTATCTAAAACAGTAATAAATAGTAAAAACTATAGAATAGAGAAAAGTTTGCAAAAGTATCAAACAATGCGTGTCTTCCGAACAAATTTGGATGACTATTATCACGCTTTACATGAGATTGAGAACACCTGCGACACAACACACAGAAATTGAAGTGCGGATCGAAAAAATTGAGACAAACTTCTCTCTATTTCTCTCTACTGTTCTCTACAATTCTGTTCAGACTATATCGTTAACCAAATGAATAGAAGCTCTGGTCTCACAAAACACAACACAACACTACACTACACTAAATGTTAACTACTATTAAACCAAAATAGAGTAAAGGCATTAGAAAATAAAATACAGTGTTTTGTGTTTCGCCCTTAAAATATATTGCATTTTATACACAATTCTATATATATATTGTCAGGTATTGTAAACAGTGTTCGATATCATGTCATTATATGATAGAATATAGTGTAATATGTATTTATAGTTTTATAAAAGCATTTTTAGGGCTCCACTAAATAGATATGAAAATTGTAATTAAAATTATATCAATCATTCGCCGGAACACAAACACAATCCATCAAAAATTTGTTTGATATATACTGTAGTCTGGGCCGACTGCAGTATAATTGAGTTTTACCCTACACTGCAATACATACACAAAAATTTTCTTAACGATAAAAGCCTTCCAGTCTTTCACTAAAGTTAGCTTTAACTCAAACTGAAGGTTTTGGGGTTTTAAGGGATTTATATAAATATATTTCTTGAAATTGATATGAGAGTACATTAACTTTGAAGAACAAAATTTTCTTTTGTCAAAAATAATTTTTGTCATATTTTTAAGTCTTAAAAACAAAAATAAGCTTAAAATATGAGACATGACTGTATCAATTGATCCCAAAGCCTACCTTATATTGAAATTTTTCCTGAGCTCTGGTAACTCCGGCGCGATTTCCAATCACTACTACCGCAGACTGGGGTCCCATAGGACTGGCACCGGTTCTACAAACAACTCTGCATTAATAGAAACAAAATTAATATCGATTTAAAAATTGGATAAATAAGTCTTACCGAACAGATATGCTGTAATCGACGGGAACACAAGGTATACCACCCAAAGCAACCTTGTCTTTGATCTCCTCTTCAGTCGACCCTAAATTAGAGCCTTCAATAGCCACTAGTGTTCCGCCTTCTACTGGACCCGAGAGAGGGTGAATCTATAGGTTTTTAATGTTTAAATTTATTCTTTTAATGCAATTTCAAAAACTTTTTCTCATTAATTAAGTTATAATAAATCATTTCAGTAAGTGATTAGTCTTTTTGATATAAAGCACAGACAGAACTGCCTGTTATATGATTTTGCGAACAGAATATTATTTGGATTTATAGTCGATATTGTTTTTGTTCAAAAAATAAAAGCTTAAATACAGACGAAGTGTGACTGAAAAATACAATATTTTTTAGTGAAGAATAGTTACACAAAACTATTTTGCGATTTCATTCATCATTTTATTTGTCAGAAACACCTGACTATTGCAGTACAAAAAAAGTTCGTTAAACTGGAAACGAGTGAAGCAATTCTCTAAACGTGAAAAGGGATGAGTTATTGTGAGAAATATTGTGAACAACTCTGAGAATAGTAAGAGAGAAGAGAACAACGCATCGAAGCTTAAGTTATTGTACATTACATCTGCTTTTTATGCTATTTTAATTAAAATCTCAGTACAAAAGTATTCAAAACTTTTTTAGCTTAATTTTTTTCTCTGTTCTCTTCGCCTATTTCTCCTTAACTTAATCTTTTGAGAGATAGATATAACTCTATTTCGTTTGCTATTTATTTACTTTTACTTTTTTTATCTACTAATCATCTAAAAAGAGAAAATTTGAAAGAATTAAATTTTTTAATTAGTTTCAAAGTATATAATCTCAGACATAGATCTGTTGATTGAATTCTATAATTTAATTAAATTCTCAAATAAAAGTAAATCAAAGTTTCGATTTTGAATCTATACAACGAAATGATTGGAATAATTCTGAAATATTTCATTTTGTTTAGAATTATTGAATGAATTACAACGTTAGTCTCAGCAGGGATGCGGAAACTGAGCCGTTCTTCACAGGGAATGGTGAGGGATATAGAGACTGATTTTTCCTTAATCCTAAGGGGAGTGGAGAGAAGTTTAAAAACAAAATGAAATATCTTTTTGGTTAAGACTGGTTTCGAGAGGGAAACTATTTAATAAAAAGTTAAAACAATCAAGAAACTAGGTGTTTTGTATCACAGAATCACAATGGTACTCTTAAATATTCTAAAACCCGGGGCATTTCGTTTATATTCCTCAACTCTGAGTTATTTTCTAAATGAATGAATTGTCTTATATATAATTTTCGTAATTTTAAATGCGATTCGAATGAGTGGTAAAGCAATAATTCAAATAATGACTCACCCAATCAATTCTGGGTGGCGGACAAGAGGGCGCCGGGGTTTCGGTGCAGGCGTCCACATAAGAACACTGTGATGAACACCAAACACATTGGTATTTCTTATCTCTTGTTTGACAGAGAGAACAGTCAGGTCTTCCAGAATGACTTCCCAATAAATGGCATTTATATAGCGTTACTGAACAACAAAATGTAACACAAAATCAAACGTAAGAATCAAAAGAGTGAGCGTTCAGTGAGAGAAAGGAAATGTGATGAGACATGAATTGAAGGCTCAAAACGACATAAGAGAAGTAATACCCATACCATTGGTTCTGTCAATAAACGTATCGCTATTCCATAAGACAGTTAACTGTCCTTTCAATTCTCCGACTTCTTCTTCATAGGTATACTACATATCAGAGCAAATGAACGAATGGAATGATTGCAATGAAATTATATTTGTATACAGTGTTCTATGGTATTAGATGTGAAGCACAGATAGATTGGAAAAAAGTTATGACAGAAATGTATTATAGAAATGAAAAAAATAGATATGACTGAGGACTGAGAAAAAAGTACAGTTGAAAAGAGATATGAATTGCTTAGAAAAAGGACAGAACAGTGAGTGAATGAAAAGAATAAAGGAATGGGCATTAAATGTTAGGTAACGGTATGGTCTCAATGAGAATAATCAAGTAATATATCAAAAAACATACCACACTTTCAGCACAAATTACTTTGTTATCTCTAACTCTAGCGAATACTCGCTCTTTCGCTCCTTCTATTTCGACAATGCATTGGAAGCCTTCCTGTAGTGCACAGACATTGAGAAGAGAAATAGAAATTATTGATTAGAGAAAACTTATTGCAAAATATCTTAAGAAAATAAATTAAAATATTTTCCGATTCTATAATATATTTAATCCTTTGCTCACCAGAGATGATATTAAATTTCTGACTTCTATTGTTATTTCTCTTTTAGCGCCGTTTGGTATCAGAATCTCATTATCAATTGTGAACGAAGGACAGTGTTGTCGACCTTTAATTAATGAGTTTTGATGACTCTGACAGAGAGGAACAGTAAGAAAAAAACAAATCGCATATATCGTTGGAATAAATTAAAACAATTGAAGTAAAGTAATTAAAAATTGCAATAAAATGCGAAAAAAGAAATACAATTTATTTCACTCTAATTGTATAACAAATTAAAGAACACATTAAAACGATATGCGTTTTTCAAAAGTTTTAAAATTATCCTAAAATTAAAGAATAAAAAAGTACAGAATTTTTTTTAATGATATCACTTAACTTAATGAATGGGTATTTTTAATTCAAATGGACTTACTTTAAATATTTTTATGCTTTTTATTTTCTACAGCACAGCCCAACTCAGTTATGCCTTTTAATATAAGACGAGTAGCAAAAATATATAGAATTATAGAGAATATATAAAATTGTATTAATTTTCATTCAAATTTCATACAGAACTGCATGTCTTTTATTCATTCAAACATTTGAATAAATTTTATTCTCAATCCCTCCCATAAAAAGAGTCTAAAGAAAGAATTTCAATGAATGATTGCTTAATACAAAAATTAAATAATAAATAAATAAAAAAGGAGTAGAAAAGAAAGAATAGAGAAGAAACACTTATTCATGAAGACTTCAGACTATCGTATATTTAAAATGAAAAGAAGAGCGAAAAAAAATTAAATTCAAACTCAAAATTTATTTGACTGTTGAGAATAATTCTAAGCTTTGATATAATCTACAGAGTATTCGATATCAAATGCACACAAAATATAGTAATAAATGAGGCATTAGTTAGAATTATACATAATATACGATATGAATGCATATAAATATGAAAATATATAATTTATTTATTTATAAATTTACATAACAAAAGACAGATAGATATTGAAAGACTGAATTTTGTATGAAGGGTAGGGTTTTTCTCGGGTAGTGTTTCTTCTCATAGGCTCTGCACAGCATTTCAAATGTAATTTTCTAAATGTAAAACATAAGCAGTGTCATTTATATGCAAACACTTCTGCACTTCTATTACATAATTCTACTAAAAGGACATAAAACGCGATTTAAAATCATTTCTTTAAACGCAATATAAAAATAGTTGCTTTAAAAGTCTTGGAAACTAATAAAAAGTTTATTCAACTTTTGTTTGTAATCTGAATAATAAAAAAGTTTTAATGAAAAAAAATGAATTAATTGCAGTAATTTTAGGTTTAAATATGCTTTCAATAAAAATCAGAATACAATGTAAAATGGATTTTAAGAATATATAAAATAATTAAGAGTTGTATTGAGTTTTTGTAATTCAGGCTTTAGTAACGCTTAAAGAATATCTAAATTAAAATATAAAAAGTTTTACTTACATTTTCGCCGACAATAACTCTTCGGGCGCACAGAGAAGTGTTATGAGTGCATAAATTCTCGTGCATGCACCAATTACAAGCCCAAGAGCTCGTAACACAGGATTTGCACCTAATAATGGCAATAATAGTATTTTAATCAATACAAGTAAATAAAAGGCGTAAACAGAAAATGAAAACGAGAGTCAATTATAGTTTTAGTAACAGTAAAAAATCTTTAGTGCCTAAAGACATGCAAAGTGTGTGAAAGAAATAGGAAAAAAGTTCTAATTTATTGATATTATTATCTGACAAAAGAGAAAGAATCAAAGAAATGAGAAGTGGAGGCATAGGAGAGCACACTTACGTTTTATGAACACTACATTCGTAGAATATAAATGAGCGCTGAATAAAATCTGTATCGGTTTCACTGCTTCTTACGGCCAGATTTACTAATACGTGATCTGATATAAAGAACACAATTTATATGCATTGACTTTAATATAAAGCCATATCTTATGAATGCAATTGTTTTGTCGAATATAAAAGTTTTTCATTTTTTATTTATTATTCCATTAGTTTTTTTTAAAGCATTTCTTTTTCTATAAATAAAGAGTTAGTTACCTCTAGCAGGAGGAATGGGAGGCCGTGAGGCCACAGACGGTGCCATACATGATAAGCCATTGCGAGAGACACGTGCAGGAATTGGAGAACTAGTGCCAAATACGCATAAGTAATTGGCCCCGTATGGCAATTGAGGCAATTGATAGATAAGTAAATCGACCTAAAAATCAAAGCATTCCATAAATCACTAATAATAGAAATTGTAATAATACAGACACAGACAGACATTTCTAATGATATATTTCTTTGCGAATGTGTTCCCAATATGTATTGCATCAAAATGTAATTATTTTTAAAAATACTTACATTACTTCAGAATATTATTAATCATTTTTTAATGAGAAATATATATAATTTGATTGTTAAGATTGATTATACAGTATTTAGATATATATGTAATTTATATTTTATGTTTAATATAGTTATTCTGTATTTTATATATTTTCCTAACTTTGATTTTTTGTTTTATAAAAAATATTAATTGAAAAATTGGTCTAAATATAAAAATTATAATTAGTGTCCCTTTTGTTTGATATTTAATGACAGGATTAATAGATTTAAATTATTTTCTGGATAAAAATCTAAATTATAGCAAATTTCTATTAGATTCTCAGTTCTATTACTTTGTATTTCAAATTCCTTTATATAATACTGATTTAACAATGTATTCCTTGTTAGTCATTCTTTCATTTTGTTAGTTTAGGGTTTGAAAACCTAATTGAAAAATGAGTTCAACTTAAAAGTTTCAACAAAAGAGTAGACATCAAAAGCTTTTTTATGTATATTCTCTCAGTTTCTTAGCATTCATTGCTTTAATTAATTTAGAATCAATTGAATTGTCGAATAAATTTGTAAAGAAAATTAGAATTTAATTGAAAAATTTTCTGCCGTTTTCTGTGTTATAATTCATTGGAATTATTTCAAGAATGTCTTGTATTCTTCTTATTGCTAAGAAACAAAACTAAACGAAAGACATCTTAATATCTAATAATAAGAATGATAAGTGACAGCACTTATTATTTATCGCTGTGAAGGATATTTCCCAGAGATTGCTATCAATGCATTCATCCGATTGTGAATTTAAATTTTAACATAAAAATTTCTTTTTTGTAATTTTAGAGTTCAGTGAAAAGTATATCCAGTAATGGCACACAAGTAATAGTTGTTGTACTGGTAATACCAAAGAGTACATTACATAATAGTATTGTTGGAAACACTTTAATACAAACAAATGCACTTCAATTGATTTATGTTTAAGTAATTCAATGCAAAACGCGAACACATTATCTGAATATTGTGTAGAAAACAAAACTGATTCTCACCGTTGAGACTGTATTATAAGGCATGAACTCTGGTTTTATGGCCTGAAAGTCAATACATTGTGTCGTTTCTAAGGACAGCCAACGCGGAGAACTGATGATCCTTTCGGCGAATCCCCAATTGGTTGCGTTGTGACACTCGGACTTGACTGTACACCTAATTGGGGACAGAAATGAAGATAAAAATAAGGGATAATTATGTGATTTGTAGTAATTGTAGCGCAAAGAATAAATTAGATGATGTAGTCCTCTATTGACGGCAGAATCAAAAGTGAATGACATGGAGTGTATGACAGAGACAATAAGGGAGAGTACCCGCTCTGACATGTTATCCATAGCTATCATATTCAGGTTCACATATATAAGTTGGTGTCTATTTGAGCGAAAAGCAAATTATTTTAAAAGGGTCTGTCTCTACACCGACAGCACAGATAGAAGAGTGAGGCGAACCCGCCTTCCATTATGTCAGATATTATGAAAGACAAGTGGACTGAAACACAAGCTTTAGCTGTTGTAAAGAACAAAAAGCCTTTATTAAAAAATGATTCAAACTTAATACTGAAATATACTGCACCGACACTACGAGTGCTCTAATAGTATTAGAGTGAAAGCCCAGCATATAATATAATTCTTGCGTTTATAACATTCGTAAAAATACAATATTCTATTATATTCTGTATATTGTTATGAAAAAAATGAATGAATGAGTTATATATGGAATATAAGGCTCTAATATAATAGTGTATGTAATGCTAGTATAATAGGGATCGTATGTATCGGCAATTTTTGCAATTTATCTGAAAACTAGCGTTCATTGTATTGACTAATTCGTGCATAAAATGCATGTCTGGCATACACTACTAATTCTATGGCAATAACTGTTGTTCTGTCAGGTCATTCCATTCCATTCCTCGTATCACAAATATCACATAACCTACCCTTTCGTGTTCAATATATTCCAATGCCTTCAACTCTTTATTAGTAGAGGAAATTTTTTTTATCAAATGAAAAGCAAAGCATTTTAAGCTAATTAGAAAATATCGCTCGATTGCCATAAGTATAAGAGACGGCAATAAAATGTTAGTAATTATCACATTTATTCTATTTTATGCTAAAATTTTTCTGTTAATGAAATTCAAAATCTCTTGGCTTTTAGAAAAAGTGCAATAAATAAAAATGTTTGAATGTATTATAATATAGAATGAGTTTTAAATACTGAATATATTCTGCATTCAAATTAATTAAATTTAGACTAAAAGTGAGAAACAAGTAGTGGAAAAAATCAGCGAATAATTTATTTATAAAATACACTCAACAGTTATAATATATAAAGTCCAGTGTTTTTGTTGTGTACAAAAATATTCTTTCCCTTCGATGACATGAGTGGGAAAAGACTTATGACATTATGGAGAATAGAGCAAAGATATAAGGGCTCACATCTAATTTGATTTATTATGAATGCATTTATATTCTCTCCGTTCGGTTCGTTTGCTAACCTTTTTTCGAGTGAACACCAGCCACAGTATGGATTCCTGGCCTCCAAACATTGATCGCAGTCGTTGTGTTGAATACATCTCTCTATCTTAACCTTTGCTATCTATATATTAGATTATATTAAATAATATATAACAACAATAATGCAATAATAATAGTAATAGTTATACGACTGTTATAGTATACTATGAAAGAATTTACACTAAAGTAGAGAAGTGAAGCAAAAAATTATATAAATATATCTTCTCTGCTATTCTGTAAATAATAATAGATATAAAATTCTCTTATTTGTTTTGTTTCTTACTATTAATTGATTCTTTCTTATTTGTATCAGGGTTGAACAACGGGGAGCTGCGAGTGTGCATCAAGCAAAATATTGTACTACTTGACAGAAATACTAATCAATTTATGGAAAAAACTAGTTAAAGAAGAAATGTTTTCCAACTTTAACCAATATCACTAAAAACATATGCATTGCATTTTACCAAATATTTGTACTGTTTGTTCATTCCCACCCATATTCATATGTATATTTCTAAATACCTCCACGTAAGCCCTGAGAATGTAGTCCACAAACAACTGCTTATATTCTTCAGACAATTAGCCATAATTTTACTGATTTATTGATTTAATAGAAAATACTGTTTTGACATATATATTGAGATTTTTCTCTGAAGTTAGTTATGTATTGCGAGACTTGCCTTATAAGGAGTAGAAGCGATCAAATATTTAGGCTGATGTTCCTGATCCACATCAATGTCAGCCAATATTGGATGTCCTCTGTCGACAAACACTTCTTCAAACTCTTCACCAACTTTTGCCGAAGATATTAAAACCTGTCAATGCATTCAAGTCATGTGCGCTCAGTATTTATAATAAAATATTTATAAAAAAAATGTATAAAAGAGAAGAAACAAAAGTAAATATTAAAAGAAAAGAAAAAAAAATAGAAAGAAATTCTGTTTTATATTAGAAGAACAGAAAGAATACATAAAATAAAGAAATAAATTATAAACAAATAAAGAGAAAGAGAGAGAAATGGTTTATATGTGTTGAAGAGAGAAATAAAAGTGCATTTTATGTGCGAAAATAGTGTTATGTTATGCAATGGTATTGTCGTTAAGTTAGGAGTAATGGGTTGAATGGGTCCATACCTTTTTGATGGCTCCATCGCTGGTGCCGACTAAGGCCACGGTGTGCTGTCCCGTTACAGTGGCTGTAACAGCTGTTAATGTGGTATTTTGATAGACGATCACAGCGTTGGAGGAGACGGGCACTGAACCATTCAGTTTGACCGCCTCATTGCAGAAGTTAAGAATATTCCCGGCTTTCTGTTACACATTATATAAGACCAGGAATTATAAAAGAAATTGGTCTAAATATTATTAACTTGACTTATAATACTCTGCACTAATAGTATTGATCTAAACGTTAGTTTTATAGCAATACTAATGTCACTAATATTGTGGTAATAAAAGGTTACACGAAATGCAACACAACTTCTGGAATCGAAGCATAAAATAAGTTATAAATTGCTTCAATCATTAATCCTATTTTATATTTTAGCGAAAGAAGCTTTGGTTCTGAAAGTAGAATAAGTGAATGAATTGAATGATAGTCTAAAACAAGAAAACCCATTGCGTCTAAACTCTTCTGAATGTCAATATTGAGTCTAACATTAAATGTTATATAAGTTAATGCAAATCAATACATAAATAAAAGAGTAGTTTCGTTCAAAAGCTTTACTCTTTTTCTTTTTGAGATAAGAGGCTCTAAAAAAGTCACTTTCAAAGGAGTGCAATGGCATCGATGCCAATGAGTGACAACAGACTAGTAATGTCACTAAAATAGGGTTAAGGATGGGATAGAGAGGGGAAAGATAGTATAATATAATGGTTGTGAAGTCAACTAAGCATATCGTGTCGTAATATAATTCGGAAATGAATGACTGGTTGTTATGCAGAACAAACTTAAAAACTCAACAAAACACTAAACCATAGAATATGGCAAAGGATTTATGGCCATTCATGAGCACCAGTAATAACATAAGCCATAAATTTTTGTAATTAACATATTTACCAAATACTACTGTAGAATAGAATTGTATTAAATGTAACAAAAATATGAAATATTACTGATGTTAGACTAAAAAACACACAATTTTTCTTATTACACATTTGCAGCAATTTGTTACTCTATTATGTGTTTCACTCATTCATTCATTTATTCATTCATACGGTATGTGATGTGAACTACAGTTGCATTTAATACCATTAAAAGTCATATACTTTTATATAATATATGATTAAATAAATTGATTACTGTATACAATGTATGAAAACTAACATTAGAAGCAGTGTTATAGTAGTGCTGAGACTTACCCCCGGCTCTGGACACTCATTAACACTTCCTGCGATATAATCCATATTCCGCGTCAAAACGCTTCCATTATAGCACAGGTGAATGTTTTCGGTGAACTTCTGCTCGATTTCTGAGATCGGAAACAAACAAACGGCAGAATATTGTGAGGGCTTTGTTGTGTGGTCTCTGCTCGTGGAGAACACTCCTATGAGCACTTGAGAGCCCCGTTCTATATGCAGTTCATCGGCTAAATCATTGCCGACTTTGATGACAACCGCGTCCTGCAATAAATTAAAGTCTGTCCCGTCCTGTGCCACACACTGGAGAGTCACTTCAGTATATGTGTGAAATCCGGCGTCACTGACACACAGTCGGGCCAATCGAGTGATATAACCCCACTCTTCCAGTGCTCTCAAATGTGATTTTCGTTGAACAGTTGCGAAATATATGAAATCATTTGAGTGAAAGCTATAAACATATTTCACTAAATAGTAATCTTTCAAATGGGAACTGATATCAACTCTGGCGCTATCAGTGAATGACTTCTCTATTATGTTGAAGAGTCGCGAACCCGACTCCAGTGATCGGCTGCTAATGGCCGGAACCATATCCCTATAAGGCCCAAGTCTGGAGTTCGTGGCTCCGACGTATAGCACTGGCACAGAGTTGGGACTGAAGTACTTGGCCGGTCCTACTAAGGCTACGGTCGACGAGTTCTCATCATTTGAGGCAACAGGAACTGTGACCAACTCTTCCCTCTGACCGATATCACCCAATTTGTGTCTCTGGCACGAGCCCTGATGGACAGACCCGCACGCGATCAACATTTTAGAGAACGGGTCGATGACTAGCAGTTTGTTTATGTTGTTTATGAATGGAATGTTGTGTTGAATGTCGTCCACACCATTGCAGTCACCCGGAGAACAGAAGGGACTGTCACGTATGGGACCCGTCTGTACGGCCACTTCAAGGGTTAGATTCGCACTGAACTGATAGATCCAATTGGAAGCGCCGACATATATGTGTCCACTGGTCTGGTCTAATGCAATGTGTGTGAAATTAATGCTCTTATTAGTTGTGGTATAGGAGGCAAAGATTGCCGGTTCGTGTTCTAAGTGGTGATGAACTGCACCACAAATGTTGGTCAAACTTATCCATAAAATAAAACACAAATATATAGATTTGAAAAACAAATTATTATTTTTTGATTTGAAACCATTATTAGTAAGAATTATTCGTTTAGTAATTCTGTTATTTTCATCGATTTTATTCCATTTCTTCATTTTGTTTCAGTTCTGTTCACTTTATCTCCAGTTGTTTTTGAATTACTATTAATATTATTCTCAATTCCTTTGTCACTCAATTGTGAATTTTTTTCAGTGTTAGAAAAAAATGTTTTTATCATTCCTTTTGATCTATTGTGTGATAGAAATGCAATTTCTGTTTTATTCTTTAGACCACATTCTTCTCATATTATAGTCTTTATATAACATTATTTGTGTCGAAAATATCGCCAGAAATGCGTTTGAATATCATGTCTGGAATCAGAAGAATAAGAAACAAGGAATAAAATAAAAATTGAAAAAAAGAATTGAATAAATTCTTAAAAATTGAATTCAATTTCGAAATATTTAATAATAATATTATTAAATGATTTGAAGTTATTTGAATAAAAATGTTTGGAATAAGTTATATATATTTTAGTTCTATATATAAAAAAGTTTTGGTCTATAAATAACTTCTTATATCGAGAAAAATGTCTCAAAAGATATGTAGAATTTTGTCAATTTATGGAATATAGGAATAAAATTAAAGAGGACTCAAAAAAATTTCACGAATTGCTTCATTCATTCCAATTGACTTTCTATCAGATATTAAATAAATTATGTCTTCAAGTGATTGAAAAAATGATAATTTAGAGTCAATTCATATCACTATTGGTATTGACATCGAGTATGAAATGATTAAACATTTGCCGAGAAAGGCATCAAAACTGAAATATCGATCGGTTTTTGTTTGATTTAATCCGAAATTGATTTGGAAAGCAGTGGTCAATATATGCCAGATATTAAAGCACAGAACAGATTCTGGAGATAAGGCGTACATCAGATACACATATCATCCAAACCTAATAGAGATGAGACACTAATACTACTCATTAAGACTTACAATCGTTTTGCACATCATTTCATAGCAGAGCTGATCATAGAGTAGTACATCTCTCTGTCCACTACTCAGCTTTGGTTCTTCGGATCAGTTAATCTTATTTATTTCATTATTCGAGTCAATAATCAAAAGCCATATATAAATGATTGGCAACAGAGAAGAGAATTAATATAAAAACACAAATATATTAAGAATATAATCAAATTGAGTGAAAATAACAATCATTTTAGACACGATTTGAGTAAAAAAGTAGACAAAATTGATAATAAATTTAATAAATTGTTTAACAAATGTAATAAAATGCTGGAATTTATATTTTGAAAGTAGAGAATAAATAGTCGACAAACGCCTCTTAATATATTGACTAATAATGAGCTTCAAAGAGCACACACACAATCAGAAACAGCACATGAAAGGCAGGAGAAGAGAGAGCACCGATTGAAGACCACCAGGTTTTAGGATGTAATGATACCCATCCACTGATTGCCTCAACTTTGGGAAAAGTTTTTTTCAAAATATATAAAAATGGGTGGGAATTGCAGCCAAATTGAGGGGAGATTTGGAGTCAGTATTGAGTCTATAAGGCATTACTACATTATAGCCTTCAACTGTGTGCTCTACACTATACTAAGCTATGTATGTATGAACACAAGAGCAAAATTATTACTGTCAAAAACACGTCTACTGAAAATTATGTGAAAGCCATACCCGAAATAGCTTCGAGTTTTTGTGAACCAGAGATTAACAGACATTCAGAATAGACATGAGAGGCAGTGGTGAGCATATACTCCATACGTCTTAAGACAGGGCTAAAGGCTGTGTAGAGTGCAGTTCAATTCGTTTTGGGTCAAACATCAACTCAAATATTCGGAATATTTTTTATATTCACGTTATCTCTGCTCGGGTGGCCTCCACTCCAAACACTCGCACTTCAGAGACTCTCTCATAAGACTAAATATATTTTTTTCCTTTATTTTTATTGTTATGAAGTCAAGTGTCAATAAAATATACAACAGATTATCTGAAAAAATGTACTTTTTCGCGATTTTCTATTTTATTTTCTGGTTATTAGATGTGAATAAATATTTAAATTGAGAGAAATGACTACAAATATTTTTTTATACCAATTTTTCATTTGAGTGTTTTTATAAATTACTTTATAAATCGGATGTTTGGGATGGTATGAATCATAAATTGAGAGGAGGTATGGGAACAAATCGAAATCAATTAAATTAATGGGTTTCACAAATTTTCTATTATAGAGTAATTGCGTAAAAAAGTTTTTTTTTAATAAATCAGAAATGAATAGTAATATTAACACAAACATAAAGTTTTATTAAAGCTATTGTTCAGAGATCTTAGATGGGGGTTTGAATCTGATAAGAGATTAAACCTGAATCATATCTACTAATACAAACTCTAATAGAAAAAAATGTGAAACGAGATCTTTGTCTTTTGATTTCTGTGACAGAAAAATGAGCAGATTTTGGAATAAATAATTATTAAGAATATTCCTAAAGTAGAGGTGAC
>JAQFXN010000559.1:0-20792 GCA_034693365.1 Liacarus xylariae | reverse complement strand
CGCCCGCTACCACTTAACATCAACAAACTGGTCATAGTTGGACGGGTGGTCCAAAGGGACGTTTGAAAGTCAACACCAGAGTAGGAAAACGTCTCACTATAATAAACAGCACAGGTGTAATTTCCACCAGCGTTTCTAGTTGCATTATTAATTTGAAAACTGCCTTTCTTGCCACCACTTGTTCCTTGATCTATAATTTTATTTCCAGAAATTATATTGTTGATTTTGGGATCTATTATAATAAATTATAGGAAAATAAAATAATTATCATGATTTAAATGTCATAACCATTAACACGTATTCAACTACGTAAAGTCTTATACATTTAAAACTAGCCACGTTGTGTAACCATTATATTAAGTCCATATAATTGTCACTAATATATTAATTGTAATATTTACAGTTATTGACATATGTTTTTCTATTATAGTAATGTTCAATATCTTCAAAATTTGAATATAAGTAAAAAGATTGAACTCCTATTGAATGCTAATTAAAGTATAGAATTTTAGGCAAATACAGATTTCCAGATTTTAATTTATCCAACGAAATGCTTTATTCATAAATTGCTTATTGCTAATAAAACCTCAAAGCTAATGAATAAGGAATAACAATAAAGAATTTCTCTGGATAAATTAAAATCTGAAAATCTGTATATGTATTATAGTATCAAAAATTTAATATCGAGTAATTCATTTAAATATTATATTAATTAATATGAGATATTAATTAATTCAATTAATACCTGTAAAGCAAACATCATTTATGCTATTGTATATAAAAATTGAGATTTATTTGATAATAGAAAAGAACAACTTGAAACATTTGTTTTATCTATGTCTAATCTTTATGTTCATGTAATTAATAAGTCAGTTGGGCTGACCCAATATTAATAATTTATTAAGAATTTTGCTTTAAATAAAAATATATGTAACAATTATATGGACTTAATATAAAGGTAGCACAAACATGTCTTTTTTAATGTCAAAGACAAATATTTTGAGTAAATCCTTAACTGCACATCTTAATAGAAATTATACATACTGTAATATATAATTTTAAATTAATTGTTTTGTGAAAACTATTGTTTCATTGTTCATTTTTGAATTCTAAAATATAAATTTTTCAAAGTATATAGTAGTTATCCACGAAAACAGAATCAAATGCATATACACATAATGCAATCTATATCTTAATATCAAAAATATTTCTTATTAGCATTGATTAGTGAGATATTTTTAAACTATGCGCTTAAATATACATAGGTTAGAGTATATGTCTTTACATTTAATTCTGTTTTGGTGGATGACTTCTCCATATATTATATATCTATCTCTCATCTATTTTCATATTAGACACATTGGCCACAAAAGAGAATCCTTGCTCTCTATCGTAATGTTTTAAGAAATAATTAAATAGAAATTTATACTTACTGTTTAAATTTTTATTATTGAAACTGTATATCTGTGCTTTGTTAAAAGTAATATTTAAGCTGTTAAAATTTTCACTCCTAGGGTTTAATAAGTAGGTACAAGTAAACAAATAGCTTGCATTCCCTTTGGCATTCTGATATCTGTAAATAGTAAAATTCAACGATGAAGCATTTACATTATAATAATTAGCCAACATAACAATAACGGTTAATAAATATATCTTGTTCATTTTAGGAACTATTATAAAAGTTGAACATACGAAAATAAAATGAAAGGTGTATTAAAAAATAATCTATTTATTAAAGTGATATTTCATCAAAAGAATGTTAAGTCATTAAAGTCAAGTCATCATTAAATAAATATATTTATTATATATGAATCATATAATATGATTCATATAAATTAAGTCAGGGGTTGCCAATGGTAGACATAGTTTTAATAACTTCTGATTCGGACAATTTGCATAATGCATCACCTCTTCCTTTTGAATGAGTAAAATTTTTTCATCGCCTTTGTTTATTTCCACATTGTTTAAATTTTTACATTTCCAAATAACCGGTCTATATGACTTTCATTCTCTATTCAGCCCATAACATCGCCGAATTGGCAATGCCTGTTTTAAGCTTACTATTGGAATTGATAAAATAGTTGATAAAATTAAAGGTGGTGAATGTTGCTAATCTGTTAAACAATATTATTGTTAAGTAAATACATTGAAGAAATAAATCTGATAAATATGAATTGATATATGAAATGAAATAACTTTGTTTGTAATAACAACTATCCTTTTAATGAGAAATTAATTAATTAAATAAATACTATGATTCAGTTGAATTAGTGATTAAATTTAGCAATTAAAGTACAGTTCAATATAGAAAATTATTTTAAATTCTAATTGTAAATTGTCGGTAGAAAGTAACATTTGTATTTATTGTAATCCACTTTTATGGCAACTTAATTTGATATATTATTTTAGAGTTTCATCTGGATTACAGACACTACTCTAATTCAAACGAAGATAGCCTTAAATTCAAACGAAGATTTGTTGCAGCATTTCTGTTCGGCATATGGGTTGTCAATAATGAATATCTATTTTAGACACAAGGACGTTCATAAGTATACGTGGTTTAGGGATACTATGATGCAGAGGTCTATTATAGATTTCATTGTTGTCCCATCTTGGCTCAGAAATACAGTGATGGATGTCCGGGTGAAGAGAGTAGCCTAGTTGTCAACTGATCACCATCTGGTCGTTGGGACTCTGAGGATGTATGAGCGGTTTCCCATAAGATCAAAAGTAGTTAGAAATAGAAGGATCAAATGGGAAGAATTGGCGTCGGTATCCGTAAGGGTGAAGTTCATTAACGATATCCAAGAGCGTTTGAAGAGTCTTCATACTATTGACAACTCTGAGGCCGAGTGAGAGTTATTCAAGGTTGGAATAATTGCCTCCGCTGTGGAATGCTGCGGCACGAAGATAGTTGGAGCGGCTCATGGGGGACAAGTGAGGACTTCATGGTTAACAAATGAAGTCCAAGAAAATGTGAAGAAAAAAATGCTTTTAAGTGCTGGTTGGGCGATAAATGCGATTCAAATTAGGAGGCTTATTTGGGAGCAACGAAGGCCGCAGCTGAAGCAGTGAAAAAGGCAAAGGATGCGTCCTGGAGTTCCTTTGGAGAAGAGATGGATTCTAACTATTGGTCGGCAAACAATAGTTTTTGGCAAACTGTAAAGATGTTCCGGAACACTAAGAAGTCTGTCATCCGAGCTGTAAAGGATGAAAATGTTAAACTTCTTAGTTAAGAGCAAGAAATAGTGATAAGGTGGAGTGATTATTTCGAAGATCTCTTGAACCCAATTGCTAGACCTGATGACGCAGGGGATATTAGATTTAATTTCGGGTTTGATCGAGAAATAACTGCAGCTGAATTCATAGATGCGATCAAATCGATCAAATCGGGTAAGGCTGCAGGAATTGATGAGATCAGACCAGAAATGTTGAATGCCATATGAGAAAGGCGCGCTCAGTGGCTGCTGCGTGTCTGTCAGAAGGTCTGGCAAACGGGTGTCTCCACGTGATTGGCAGACAGGTGTTGTGATACCTTTATATAGGAAAGAGATCAGAAGGATTGTGGAAACTATACGGAACTACCGGAATCCAGAATTAGGTGACGGATAGAAGTGAATGGAGGTTCATGATTGCCAACCTTCAACCCCGACCCGAAAAGAAAAGGGGTCACGAAAATGAATTAATGAATGAAATTAAAATAAAAATTAAAATATATAATTAGATTAATGCAGAGATTAGCACGTTCAACATGTTATCGGGATACTAAATGTTAGAGTACTGGTGGGGAATTTTTGCGTTATTTTTATTATCAAATATTAATAATATATTTAATATTTTTAAAATAATCATTCCTAAAATAACTGTTTATTTAAGATCTAACTATTAAATAAACATTTTGAAAATAAATTAATCATATTGAAAAATATATAAAATCTGAAATATAGCTAAAACAAGCAACTTGCATTCAGAGGTTATTTACTATAGTTTTCATTTTGCATAATAAATAATTGTTAATAAGATTTTATGTTATTTATTGAATCATAATGAATAGTGCTATTGCCAAATAGATTTATTCAATTCCTGAGTGGAATAATAATTAATACTAAAGATTCCTGGAGATTTCCCGGAGAGAATTTTTATTGAGTGTTAAATAATATTATTAACAAATCGATATTTCTGAGAAGATTTCGCTGCTCTTATATAATTATTGTTATCTTTATATAGTTTTAAAATCAATAGAGAAAGTGAAAAGCTATTTTTAAACAAAGTTCTGATAGAATTAAACTCATATTCATTATATTTCTTTCATTCGTCCAAACTTTCTTCAGTCCACTTACTATAATTTCGACGAAAGTCAACCGGAATAGGCATAACTGTCTCAACAAAATTAGTCAAATTTTATGACTCAAATGCTTATAATATTTTGCATAACTTTATATCTAGAAATAGAATCTAGATTTGATTGAATTTTATGTAATTCTGACAAAATTATTAATTTTGGAGAACTTATTGAAAAGCGAATACTTATCTATATTTATAAGTAATTTCTCAGATATTTCGACAATACTTTTAAATATTAATTCTAAATCAAAATTAAGTGAAGAAAATAATTTAAAAGGCGATTCAGAGAAGTCGAAATGTTTGTTCAAATAAACAATTGCTCTTTTATATTCTAATTTAACATGATTGTAAATTCACTTTTAATTTGATAACTGAAATGGTTATTGTTCTCTTAAGTTCACATTCCTGGTGCTTGTTGTATACAGGAAAAAACTGAACCTGTAGACTGGAGAGAAACACCAATTCCTGGAAAATCCAGGCCATTCCTGGAGGCTTGGAAACCCTACTGAATTGGCAGTTTAGACAGTAATTTGAAAATAAACTGTGAATTAATACAGGTATATAGCTCTTACTATACACCAAATTTATCATTACATCAGCTAGGCTATCATTAATCGGTTTCTATTTCTTTAAATTCGCATTTACCCTGTTTTCCGCCCTCTTGTGCGTACCTTACTTGTAACGCGCAACCTTACAATTTTTAAAAATTGATTTTAGTTCAGATAATGCGTACCTGGCGTATAATTGGCAATATAATTATGTATATTGAAAATATATAACATTCAAAGATATGCCAATAAATTCTATAGTTTTACTAAAATATCTCTTCACATTAATCCTATGTCAAGAATGCGAAAGAGGGTCCAGCTCTGATTACCTTCTCCCCTCTTTGATTTTTTCCAGATACTCCTGGGACGCTCCCGAGATACACCCGCTCCAATAGCTATCTTGGGGTAACGGTGTCAAAAGCAGAAATAACAGAATTTTGTCCATTTTTTGCTAAATTTGGTCTAAATCTGTTAAATTCTTCCAGGATTCTTTATATTTTGTCTATATAATGTCAAATTTTATTAAATTCTTTTTTCTCCATATAATGAGCTCACTATTGGGCGGAAAACAGGGTAAATCTTAAAAATTTGCTGATCTATTCCCGTTTACTTGTGGTTATGGATACTGTCAAAAGAACTTGTCATGTTTTATATAATATAAAAATATTGCAAAAATCTATATAAAAGTTGTAAAATTAAGAACTTTCAATTTATAATATTTTATTTTGAGATAAAAAGTTAGTTCTAATTATGTAACAAAAATTAATTAGTATCTATGGTACAATTATAAAATGATACATTTAGTTCATACGTACCATAGAATTAAATTTAGAAAAATCAATATAATAGTACAGTCTATAAAAGTAAACCGTTCTTGAACATTACTATACAGATTTTGTTAATCTGCTTATCAATTCTTAAAATGTTTATCAATTTTTGAAACAATTAATTTGTTGATAAAAAAATTTTACATTTTATAACTAAGTTTAAACTTATTTAAGCAACAAATGAATATATTTTATAAAACTATAATTGATTTTGAAATGTTATTTTTTTATATACTTATTGTTTAATATGCGAAATAAAATACAAAATAAGTCTTGCTGTTACCCAGTGATAAATCCGACGAAGTTCATTACAAAGTTTTCTACTATTTAGTGTATCTGAAATGAAAATCAAAACTTGAAGAAAAAAAGAGTCATTAATTAAAACTTTAACCATCGTGCTCTTGAATAAAAGTTACTATAATATAAATTTGTGATTTGGTTTCAAAATAAATAACTGTCATTTTTCAATTATGCACTATTTCATTGTTGAGTTAACCTTTCAAACTTTACCAAAGAACAAAATTATGTCAATCACTATTATAAATAATGAATGAATTACTAATCATTTTGTACAGTAATACCTATAAAACAATTTGAATTTTTATGTAAAGGTAGTTAAATTATATTTTCAACTGTTGAATTGATCACCGAATGATAGTATTTAATATTTCAAAAAAATATGTAAATGTTTTATTTGATTTTATAAATTTTAAGTTATTGCTAATATTTTAATACTTCTTAAAGTCAAATGGAATCTATAGAATTGCATAAATGTTTACCAAACAATCTGATTCTAAAATCCGCTGACAATCATTTGTTTAGAATTGGTTTATGTATTAACAGAAATAATTATAACAATATTAATACTATTAAAAATAGAAATTTAATCCACCATCCAATTGTTGTATTTGCAGTATTACTCTTATATTTAGTCAAATTATTGATTAATTTACTAGTTGATAATTATTCATATATGCTGATAATTTTTGGTGATATTGGACATTATTATGGATTTAGAATACATTTTAACTTGGTACTTTTAATTGGCACAAATTTAGCAATTGGATCCCAGCTAATATATTTTTTCAATTATATGAATGGAATAAAACCAACATTTCTTAAAGTGTTTGAAATGATGTCGGGTTTGTGTTCGCCTAATAGTATTGGTCTAACTGACAAACAAGACATAATAAAAATATTAAACAGGACAATGTTATTATTTAAATATGTTGAGGTTATTAACCACTTTATAGGACCAACATTTGCAGTGATATATACATTAATTCAATATTATTTTTATTGTTCATTAAAACAAACTATTATTTATGGTATACCTAATGCTGTACTATTTGCACAAGCATGTTACTACTGGTGGGATCTTATAGTTTATCAAGCTATATATTTTTATTTATTGTGTTTTTATTTGAAAATGAAACTGAATTCAATTTTTGCATCGATTAAAATTTCAATAGAGACTAAAGATTTTAATCAAACATTACATTCAATTATTTCATTGCATAACGAGATTAATGAATACAATACACAGTTTATGTCTAAATATTTAATTATAAATTGGATAATATTGGGATCTATGATAATTTTAATGTTATACATGATTATATTCAAAAATCTTTTAATTGTTAGCACAATAATTTTAATCTATATACTTTTATTTATAATGTTAATATATTTATTCCTATTAATCACTGCTTCGTCAGTCAATACTAAGGCAAATAAATTATATAACATATTGAATATATGCTATCTAGTTGAATCAAAAGCTCAAAACAAGTCACTTTTTATCAATAAAGATCGATTAATATTTTTGATTAATAAAATAAAAGTATTTTATAAATTTAGATTTACATAATTTTATTTTCTAATTAAGATTTATTTTTTATTTTAATAAATTACAGTTGCAGTCATTGATTGTACGTATTGGTGATAGAAGAGTTGGATTCTCGTGTTGGAAGTTATTTACAATCACTTATTTAAAATCATACGAAGTAATAATTATAATCTTAACATGGCAATTTTATAAAAATAGAAATTTTTTTATGTTTAACAGATAATCGCATACATTTCTCTACTTTTCATTAAATCGATACCAAAGTTATCTGAGCTCTAGTGGCACAATTGCTTGTATATTTAACTGATGCAAGATTTTAATTAATATATGTCTGGAAATTAATAGCTTCAACTGAGTAGACAAGCATTTGTGACAAATAAGTGAATTCGCTTTTATTTGCAGTTTATTTATAATTTAATATTAAGTTATTTAAAACTTTATAAATTCATATGAGGTAATAAATTTTACTTGAAACTATAGAAATATTTTTCTTATTATTAGAGATGATCAGAGGCGAGGACCAGGCCAGGCCAGCCTGAGGCTGGCTTAGGCTCTAGGCCAGGTGCTGAAAGTTTTGTGGGCCTCCAGGATCAGGCCGAGGCTCATAAAATTTAACGAGGCCCAGGCTCAGGTTAAAAAATTATGAGCCTAGGCTAGGCCCAGGCTCATGGCTAAGTATTATGTAAAAATAAATTAAATAAAACAAAGGGAGTAAAGTAAAAATTTAAAAAAATGTTTCCAGCTTAAAAATTCAAGTATTTATTAAAAACAAAATAATACGCTGAATAAAATGAGAAAGCTGATAATAGTGAATAAAATTAGCATATTAATACTTGTAAGTCTAGAACAAGTTCCATTAGTGTAAATGCCGCATTCTCTATCATAATCATCAGGTATAAGACTCTGTGCTATGTTATAAAACCTGTCTATCGGACAGTCATCGACATAACCACATTCGGCCATTTGTATCAAATTTGGACTTTTATTGCTAAGCGTTTCGTTAAAGTAATAAACTCTCAGAAAATATTCCTTAGACTCAATCGTTTGATGTAATTCGAAGAATAGGGTCGAACCGAAAGGTACAATCAATTTATTAAACATTGACAGGGATTGCATCAGAAGTGCCAGATTTTCGTCGTGCGTTGAATAGAAGAATATTCTGTACTTCGACTGACTATTCTGTAGATTATCTTCAATTTTATTCGCAATATTTTCGGCCAATTCTCTCACCAAATGACCAGATCTTACGCGCTTTAAAACTGAATTATTGTATTTAATATTCCAATAAATAGTACCCAGTCTTACAATATTAGCCAACACTGTCTGTTCATATTCTCTAGACATTAGCTTATAATCAGTCCACGTATAGCCCCTTTGATATTCAAGCATAAGTGTGTCTCGAGTGTAGTCAACGTTTGCAATATTCTGCAAATTTTGACCAATTATTTGACTTAAATTAGCTAAAAATTGCTTATTCTCTTGCATTTCTTTAATAATTTGTGCATTGGTGCTTAGTATCTTTTCCACTTCTGAATTAACATTGGGACAATTTTGTTCGCTTGTTAATAAATTGTCGTATACACCCTCGCTCACTGGATATGTATATATGGGGAATGGCTGCCAGAGTCGACCAAGCTCATTGTCATCGGCTGCTGTACTCCATTGCCATGTTTGATTCTGAGGCGGATAAGCACCGGACAGTATCATTGACACAGACATCAGACACCTGTTGACATGTGAGCTCCGGGCGTACACTTCACGCGGACTATACGCTTGGCCCAGATATTGTTGATATTCAGTGCGAATAAATTGACCCAGTTTGAACATACGGTTTTTACCCTCATTAGACAGTTCTCCCTCTCCTTCAGGAAAATATTTGCTTTCATTGCGTATAAACGGATCATTAGGTAATCGGAATATTATAGCACGTTCTCCGTGTCTGTGCACCACTTGGAGTAGTTTTAATGTGGATATGTCGTGATTTGGCCAAAGGTGAACAGAATCTACTAGAAATGTCGAACAGATTATCAACAATCTTAATAAAATTGCACCTGAATACATTATTATTTATATAACTTGATTATTAAGAAATTTTAAATTTTTTTTTTAATATTATGACTAATTTTAAACAATTCGTTAAGTTTTTAACATTACTTTCAATGTGTTTATATAGAAAAAAATATTTCGGCTAAGATTTTATTTTCACTTTTTTTATTATTAAATATTTGGTAACAAAATAAAAAAGTTATTTTTATTTTCTTATCTATTGTGTTAACTGAAAACGTGATTGTTTTTAATATAAGTACATTTATTGTCGATCTATATTTAATAAATCTGTACTTGTAAAGTGAAAACTACTTGATTTCACATATTCCTGTAAATTCATCAATTATTACTTTACTTATATAACTTATTAATTTTAACAACTGGCGCATCAAATTGATGTAGTAAGACTACATTATTAGTTAGTGATTAAGCTTTATTATTCGAATTATCAGGATACTTTTTTGGAAAATCACTCCATCTTAAAAATTTAAATACAGATCTGCTTTCTGTACAAAACTCTTATTTGTACAGTTTGTTAGCTTACACTGATTGTTTTTTCAAAAAAAATATATGTTGACCTGAAGAATTTATATAGCAGGTTAAGTGTCAAGTTGATTTATTATTATTACACCAGGAGTTTAAATTAGTTACTGTGTTGAATTTATTATGCTAATAATAACGTTTTATTAGTGGGGATGGGAAAAGGATAAAAAGTCAGGTGGGTAAGATTTTGGAGAATTTTGCTCAAAAATCAGGGGAGGGTATAGATTAAAATTAAGAATATGCTAAATTCACAGGGGGAGCGCGGTAAAATTAAAAATATTTTACCTGAGAGGCAAATATTAGGGGGGTATTTTAATGATTTTTCTATGATAGGGTGGGGTATTTTGTCTATAACCACCCTATTGTCCATCCTTACTTATTAGTAAGAATTTTTAGAAATTTTTCAAGTAAAGCCATGAATAGAACACAGATTAACTCTGTCATGCTCTTAAACAACTGAGACCTAGCTTATAAGAAATTTTTTAAAACTTTATTACATTAAAAAAATGCAAAAATTGTATGACAATAGTAGCACGGTTAGTTTGATAATTTAACTGTTAAAGTTATTTTTAGGATTAATTTTAACTATTAAATTAAAAATTATTCAAATCTATGTATATATAGTGTTTTTTAATACAGGGTTTTAATAATATATTCCAAAAAATTAATGTTAAAATAATGGAAAATCTCGGTATTATTTTTTTAAAAGCACTATATATTTTGATATAGTACTACAGTATTGTGTGAATTTTAATAATTCTCTTCAAATAAATTTTTATAAATGCTGAATCAAAGTCTTGCTTATATACTCTAATTTCATGGAGGATTCACTGTATCGCTAGGATATCTTATATTTTTGGCCAAACCAGACTATATTATACTCAATACTTGTAATATTTTAGATCATTTAATTATTATTTGGGTCATTGTGTCAAACGATTAACTTCACTTTCAAGCAAACCATCCCTGGTCGATTGAATTCACCGAACCATATCAATATGCACTCATGCAATGACTATCAAATAATAAAGATATGCATGCATGCCCTTAAATTTAACCAATCAACTATAAGAATAATTAATCATTTAAACGGAATGATATTGTTTAATAGTAATATCATTCAAATACTAGTTATATCTGCTTTTGATAAAAAAATTAAATATATTTTTTTTATATTGATACTATTGTTTTGATTTAAGCTAATGATAAGTACAACCTTGTAAAATTAGCTATTTATATCTAATTAAATTGCAAAATTTTGGTCTATTAAATATCAGGTGAAAGGAAAATCTAAACTAACAAAACTGCATAACAGTGCAAAGAAAAGTGAAAGATATTTTTGTATCATTATGATTTTTCACCTACTATCAATTAAGTTTGATTAAATTGATATAAATGAATACTAGATTCATACATGTTTGTTAAAAGTTTCGAATGCCGATAAAGTGAATTAAATTGCAGCATCCTGTTAAATAATACAAAAGCTTTTTATATTGTTGAAAATCTTTAATTGAGGAATATAATATGAAGTTTCTCATTTTATTTCTATTGCTATTAAATTACCATTTTGAATATTCGCTTAAAGTTATTATTATTTAACTAATCTGTAAACGGCAGCTGAAAATGAGTTTGAAATTAAAACTTAGTCATTGATAGAAACTCTTTATAATAAAATTTTTAATTCAAATTATTTGATATTGAAATTAAGCTCTCAGTAACAGATAATAAAATCGTGTAAATTAGACAAAAATAGTAAAATGTGTCGACATGTTGTACAGAAAGAAAATAGGACAAGTTTATATTAATGTTGATTTTCTGAATTATTTTTATCAAAAATATATGCTTCTAAAAAAATTATTATTTCTAAATTATAATTTATATTGAATGCTTGAGAATTATATTAAATATTTATTGTATTTACTCAGTTATGTTATATTGATAGGTTTATACCTTGATTCAATTATATTGATGAAATAATTATACCAATTGATGCCAGTGTTGTGAAGAATTGAAAATATTTGGGCGGCTATTTTTCCTATGTAGGAGCGTAGTTGGAGTACAAGGGATTGTAAAATAGGGAATGTTGCCAATTTTAGCCTAAGAAAGTGTACAGGGAAGGTTTATTTATAAAAATATCATAAAGTATTTTTACTCGTCAAAATCAGTGTATTTGTTCTTTTCTAATAAGAAACCCATTAAAAACACAGAATCATTGATAAAATTGGTTTAAAACCTTTTTAAATAGTGCAATACATTTTGAAACCAGTGAAATATTGCGGAGTAACGGTGTAAAATTGGAGCGGAGTAGCTCATTAGGTATGTTTTTTGTCATTTGCATAATGTAGTACATAGTTTAGAACTTGCAGGAACATCCGGTAAAAATGCTAACTATGGCTATTCCGGGCTATGCAACCAAATAAACATCCCTGATGCAAATTTACATTTTGTTTTATTTGTTTTAATAATTTTATTTAACATAAAATGTTTTAAAACATTTTAAAATATATATTTTTATTTATTATTATTGAATTTTAGATTGCTAAAACAGTTCTAGCAAATTTTTTGATATCATTTGAAAATAATACCGGTTCTTCAAATGCAGCAAAATGTCCACCCCTGGGCATATCTGTGTACTGAACTAAATTAGCGAACAGATGCTGAGTAAATGCTTTTGGCGAATGTATTAATTCATGTGGGAAGTCAGCCACTGCTGTCGGTACAGTCGATGGCACTGCGATTCTGTAAGAAATAAACGATATTAATTACAATATAGACTATTGCTAATCGACTACATTTTGCTGAGTTGCTGATTGTTATTATATTTGATTAATCGCTAACCGAGAGCTAAGGTTACCAGAAAAATACAAAAAAATTTAAAACTGTATAATACAATGTATTTTACTACAATTCTCTGTGAATTACCAAAATACTTTTCTGTGAAAAAGAAAAACAAATTATCCCTGACAATTTTGAGAAAAAACGGCGCCGAATTGAAATTCTATCTAAATTGTTAGAAGAATAAAATGACTTTGTAAAATTCTTGCAAAATATTTTCATTTTTTGTGAAGTTCCTACAGAATTACTAGTAATTCTCCTGAATTATGGCAAATTCTTTTAAATTCTTGAAGAATAAGTTGAAATTCTCTCAAATTAAGTCATTTTCAATCAAATCCTACAAGAAGCACTATACGCCCTATATCTATTAACCCCTAATCAATACTCTATACTCCCTGAACTTAACATCCTTGGTAATCATTTCTCAAGAATATATCTTAATATTGTATAAATTCTTGACTCATTAGAGAAACTTCGTTCATATCTATAGTTTGCAAAACTATCCCTCAGATAGCGTTAGAAAAATACAATGTATGGCAAAAATTCATTTTCTATAATACGATGTTAACAATTGTATAATACAAGATGTATTATGCAATTTCTGTATCGCTGCCAACCCTAGCGATAGCCACAAATTAGTTTTAAGTGCACTCATTCATAGAAACTCTTTATGACGAAATTTTTCTCTCAATTAAGTTAGCATTGAAATTGAGCTGTAGGTCACAGATGAATCAAATTTGATAATACAAATTTGTATTAACTGGCTCAGTTAAATGTAGTCTATTAGATTGTAATTTATAATTTAAAATTTAAAAAAGATACTTTAATTAAAATGAAATGTCAATGAATTGAAAATTATATACGATCTTTTGCTATAACTATGGAGTGTCCAAAAAAATGTCTTTATTATTCCTTTGCATTCAAATATGGCGCTATATATAGCTTTTAGGTTAGAATTACAAAACTTTATAACCTTTTTTTACAAATGAGGATAAAATATGCAAATATAATAAAATAAATTAATTCAATGATAAACTGTAAAAAAAAGTTAATTTCAAATCAATTTTCAACACATGGTTTTGATATTAAAATCTATTTTGATATTCATTCATTTTATTAAAAACTAATTATAAAATAAAGTTTTGCAAAAATTAATATAACTATAATTTACGTAATTTATAGTCCCTTCACTTGCTTTAAATTCTTATTTAATCAGTCAAAATATAAATTATAGAAGGCGCTGTATATATATAAATAATTCACTATTTAAAGTGATGCCTACATTAGGATAATAGTCTCAAATAGTACCATATGTGAGATAAGGCATAATAAAAGACATATTTTCGACACTCCTTAGTTATAACTAGAGTAAGACTTAAAAAATATGATAAAATTTTAGATTATTTTGTGTTTTTGTAAATAAATGTACTCATTATTTTTAAAATATTTAATGTAATGTATTTTGTTTTATTTTTTTGAAAAGATTTTATTCTTGCAAGATCTAAACATTGCCTGTATTTTATTTTCACGTTATACCAGGTATGCATGTCTGAAAAATACTAATAATTTGTTATGAAATATCACTAAATACGAAAAATAAGATATTTTCATTTCAATTACGCTTGCTTAATTTCATTAATACATCTATCAATTAGAGAAGATAATCTATAACTACATAATATTGAACTTACTGTAGATTGTGTTTCATTACTATAGTGGAGAAACATTTTAAAATGGACGGACAAATGCTTGATTCTTACTCATTAGCTTTGAATTTTTATGTTTGACTAAGTTGTGACCGATAGATAAAAATATTAATTTGAATGAACATATAGTCATTCATATTAAGACTTTATATAAAATTTTGTAATTTGAATTATTTGATATTAATGTTAATCTTTCAGTTAAAGATTAGTCTAATATAAAAACTCAAAGCTAATGAGTAAGAATCAAGCATTCTTCCGTCCAGTTTAAAATGATTCTCTACTGTATATTCTCCAAACTTACTCATCAATCTTCAATTCATTAAATAATCGGAAAAGATTTTCCTTATAGTATCGCGATTTAGTGACAATTGTATTAGACGTCCAAAAGATCATAATATTAGTGAGTAATTCATCTAAAGTAAACTTTTCTGTTAGACCTCCGTCTGATTTTTGAGCATTTTGAGGATTTGTCCAGGTTGAGAATTTTTCCAATATATAGGCTGCTAAACCTACCGGACTATCTATGAGAGCAGCACCTATAGTGTCCGGTTTTGTAGCTTCAATATGCACATATCCAAGTTCTTTTAATAAAAATATGTACTTGTCTAATATTGGATAAAATTTCTTGTAATCTGATTCCGGATTTTCGAAGATCAGCGATGGGAAAAAGTTTCCTAGTATTATTTTTATTAATAATATTCCCTTATATTTCTTATTGAAGTTAGTAGTTATGTGTAGTCCTCGGATACTAAGGATAAGAATTATATTTAGAAAACTATTTAGCAATATGAAAGTTTAAAAAACAAAATTATGTAATATCTTGTGATACGATATAATTTACAAAATGGGGGACATTCAAAATGTACGTACGCTAGTGGTAGGTGAAGGAGGAGTCATACAAAAACATACAAAATTATTAATGGTGTTTAATATTACACACTTAAAACTGAATAAATATTCAATAGAAATCTACAGTACTATCACAATTTGAATTTTCTTATTTTGGAATAGACTAATAAATCTATAATGGAGGTTTCTCATAAATCTCTTTCCCTAAATCACCAACCCTCACATATTTAAAATAAATTTCATTTAAAATTTTAAAAAATTCATGTGAATCTACCAAGCCCACACGCATAAACACGTCTACCATGTTTATAGTAATTATTTCCAGTATTGTACTATAGTTTATAAAAATGCATTCATATTAATTTATTAAGTTTGTACAGTTTTTACTTTTTACTAAATCGGCCAAACCAATAATTTGTAATTAATTAATAATTCAAAAGGAAATTTAATTTACTTTTCCGGATATAATAAAGCCAAAACTTTAGCTATTGATGCGCCCCAATCACCACCGGTGATAAAATAATCGCTGAGATTTAGTCTTTGCATTAGTTTATTAAACATTATAGCCGTCTGTAATACATCGAAACCTAACACAAAATTTTAAAAAATTATTCAAATAATATAAATTAATTAATTTAAAAGTGTATCAAGGGATGCGCAAAAGGGCGTCCAGCCCTGAATACCTACCCCTTCCAGAGAAATTGGATAAAAAGAGAAAGAGAATTAAGAAATCTCATTCTCTCCCTCTAAACATTTGAAAAATTCATATAATAATTGATACACTTTAGCATGAAATTATTTCTAAACCGGATAGTTGGAAATAAAAGTCACCCTAACCATTATGTTGTGGAGCGTCAGAGTAACCATAGCCTGGTATAGAAGGACAGATCACTTCGAATGCGATATCATCTGTTGGTTCAGTCAATAGAGGTATAGCTTTGTGATACTCCCAGAAAGTGCCCCAACCGTGCACTGCCTGTAATAATTTAGATGTGGACAATTTAGAGTGTTCTAGCTTCAAAAGAATTCTATAGTAATTTTTTATGCTAAATACTTTTATTTACAAATAAATTTTTATTTTTTTTAAAAAAAATAAGAGATAATTATTTTTTTTTTAAATCACCAGAAGCGGAATCACTGTTTTGGCCGGTTTTGATGGCTTGACGTGAAGAAAGTGAATATTCAATCCATTGATTTGAGTCTTGAATTGTTGGAATCGGTTTAACTCTGATTCCTGTTTACGCCAATCAAACTTTGTCTTCCAATAGTCCACCACTTGTTTCAGATAATTGCCATTAAATCCATAATTGAATTTTGTTCCGGCAATCGGTTCCACAAAACGGGCCAATTCTAGTCGTTGGCGAAGGTCTTCGAGTACTTCCTCTGAAATATTTACTTTGAATTTATTTATAGCCATCAGATCTTTAGGCAACTGTTCTCCAGCTATTGGTAAATTTATTTAAAAATAAAATAAATCAAATTTATTTCAAATGTTTAAAGTAATTGTAATTGATGGAGGGGCAAAAGGCCAAATATCTTTAAAAAATAATTCTTTCAAACTTTAATAAATATTAGGACTGTCAAATGTGGAAGGGGAAGTCAAAATAGCCCCTTTCTACGATAAATGGCCAAAATGTACACTCTGACATTTTGCGCGTCAGGCTAAAATTTGTTTTATGTTACTCTCCCATTTTCATTTTACATATTTTGAAATTTTGGCAATACTCCTCTTGATCTTTTAAGGAACCCTATACTCCCCCCCCCTGAATTTCAGATCTCTGGACATCCCTAATAATTATACAAATATTCCATCAAATCAGAATCTAACTCATTAATAAACCATAACCATCAATTTTGAAATCCGGTGTTATTTTAAAAATAGCGCGATAACATATACTTTTAATAATAGAAGCCGTTAATAGTAGTATTCACATAAGGCTTAGTCTAAACATTTCATTCATCAATAATTTAACGGCACCTATTATTAAAAGTATATGTTATCGCGCTATTTTTAAAATAACACCTTATTTCAAAATTGCTGACCATAACTTAATGCTTTTTTGACAGGAGAGCAGGTCGATTCTGATTTAATGGAAGACAGGTACATATTTGATTAATTATTCTTATATACTAAGTTGAACAGTAATAAATAGGTGGATAATGATAGCATATAAATAAAGAGCAATTTAATTTTGTAGAAATGTTATGCTCTCAACATCCAACTATTTATCAATGTTCAGTTTAATTAATAAAAATTATTGGCTTTAATGTATTCATTAAGGTTTGAGAGAATAGATTAAGTAATAACTGCAAAAAAAACATTTAATTGGAAACAGGTAAAATTAAAAATCTCTCTTTTTCTTGCTTCTCTCGATTATCTTTAAAGTTAACCACGTGGAGCCCAGTGTTAGTGTAGCTAAAACTAAGTCACAGAATTGAGATTATTTAGAAAATACCTTACTGTTACTTTAATTTTTCCTTATACATTTTCCACTTTTTATCATGATGTCATTCCCATGTACTGGTATTTTAAGTGTATTTTCTCAAAATACCTTTACAACTCTCACTTGTCGCAGAAAATCTTAAATACCCTTGGTCTTCGTTTCCTATTTTCAGGCCAATGGCCTATTTATATAGACTTTTTTAATGTCCAATAGTGATAGTCATTCACTTATAGATTAATTTATACACAAATATTGTGACATTTAATAGAGAGTCGAAATTCAGTAGATTCCGCATAAATTGAATTTATTAATGATTAAAATATTTATTTCAGATTACTTTTGTAATAAACTTTTTGGATAATTAATTCTATGCTAACCTTATAAGACGCTAAACCACATAAATAACATTAAGCCTAATCAGTGCCCTAAAATTTTCGGCAATCTTAGCCCTTGGTGATTATATTTCTTAAAAATTCTTATAGTTTTGCATTAAATAACTTCAATAAAATAAGTTTGAATTTACAACATATTAAATATATCTATTGTCTGACTGGAGGAGCGATAAATAAAAATATCAACATTTGAACAATCTGTGTTATTAATAGCAATTCGTTGGTATAGAAAAATTTATTTACATTTCAATTTTGTTCTACCAAACCATTGCTCTTTGGTTTCCTGCAATAGCGGATCAGGTGTTCCAAACAATGGATAAAGCGCAACACCAATAGCCACAACAATGGCTAACACTAGGAATTTTTCAATAAGACTCATTTTGCAATAAATTTCTTTTTCAAAATAACAACAAGATATCTAAAGTATTTATTTTAATTAAGTATTGTTAAGTAAATAGAATTAATTTTAATTATTTCCTTTATATAAATAACTGTGCTATTATAGCTAAAACATTGATTCAGCAATAATTAAGCAATTATGTAACATCTCGTAAGATATATTTAATCTATCCAGCTAATACACTACTTTCATATTGTTTCGCTTTATTTTATATTTTTTTAAGTAATTAGTTACCGAAAGCTTAATAGTAATACTTAATAATTTAAAATATAAATTTAGATACAAAGAGTTTCTATGAATTGTTAAGTTTGAAATAAAAACTCATTTATTGCTATCGTTCACTGATTACTCAAATAATTTACATTTAAGAAAAATCCTAATCGAGAGGCGAAAATAGGTTAGACTTCACTGCTTATGTATTTCGCATGGAGTAAGTAATGTTAGGTAAGTTGACTTACAGACAAAACTCTCGGGTAGGATTTTTCTTAACTGTAAAATAAAGCAAATTATTATAAAAAAGCAGTCTATTAGCTGGATAGATTAAATATTTCTTAAGTATATAAGTGTAAAATATAAGTGTCTTTCTTAGCTACATCTTTTTTGGCTAACCTTGAATATTGGATAAAAACGACAAATTTTTGTGATTAAATATTGATAAGCATGACATTTGCAATAATTTCATAGGTGCACAGGTACATATCATACATTTGCTTCTTCTGAAGCAAACTTAAGGAAGCAGTATATGGATTGTGAATTTTATTCATTCTTAAATCTTAACCAAAAAAACAAATAAATTGCTTTATGTGATGTGTTCTCTATATTGCACAGATGGAATTTTAACTGTATTTAATAATACAAATGTTTATTAATAGAAATTGACTGGTGGAATTAAATAATTGTTTTTCAATTAAAATTTTGTTAAATCAAATAAGAGGATTAAGAAATGATTCATCAAATGATTGAAAAAATATGGACAAAAAATTATTGCAAAATGTTTGTTATGTTCAGTGGACTCTCATTCACTTGTCATTAACAAGTGACGAAATATTTTTATGCACGTTTGTGTGGATGGCACAAGTTTAATGTCTACAGCAATAGTGATATAAAATATCAAATCGGATATAAATTGGAAAAATGAAAGAAATTGAAACATAATTTCTATTAACAGATTTCTATTTTTATTATTATTAGACATGAAATATTGCTTTCTTATGATATAATTAGTTAATATAATTAATTAAAGACATTTTATTTAATTAAAATCATTGAAAGAAACTAGTTTTTATATAGGATTGAAAGAAATTATTTTCCAAAACAGACGATATTTTCAACACTAACATTCGTCACTAAAATGAGCTGTACATATAATCGTACAATTATAATACAAAATATTGTACCCTGTGCAAATGACAAGTGAATCAGACTCCGCTACTTATACATGTATCATATGTAAACTCGTTACAATTTATTTCTGCATACATACCTGACTATTTCTTAGTGCATTAGCTTAATGTTTTTTACATTTGACTATTTTTGACCGAGAGTTTAATCTCAATATCAAATAATTTTAAAATGAAATTTTGTTATAATGAATTTCTATCAATTACTCAAGATTCTTTTCAAACACAAAATTAGGTGTCGTTCACAGATTGCTCAAATATAAAACATTAAGCCAGTAAACTAAGATGTTGCTTACTATGCGTGCAGAAATAAATTGTAAAGAGTTTATATTTAAGAATTGAGTCTCAGGGGGAGATATATTTCTATCTTCAAAATCTTGCAGAATTTAATTTAGAATGATGTAATTTAGCAAGAATTTGACAAAATTCAATTATTATTCTAAGAATTTAGACAGAATTTCACAGAATATTTCAAAAACGGTGTCTTAGGCGCAGTTTTTTCAAAGGCGATGTCAAGGTTAGAAAATGTTGGACACAGAATCAAATAACCATTATCACATAATGATATATGATTCAAACAATAACTGTTTATATAAAAATTATCCTTCT
>JAQFXN010000558.1:0-20793 GCA_034693365.1 Liacarus xylariae | reverse complement strand
AAATTTTGAGTTCGGATCGGATCGGATCGGATAGCCTTGAGAAAAAAGTCGGATCGGATCGGATAGTTAATTTTGTACCCGATTTGGACCTCTAGTATGCATAGTATATAATACCGTATATTTTGAAGGTTTTATTTATTTTTATGTTTTTAATAATTCAATAAAAATAATAAAACAAATCATTTTATTAATAATTTTGTCAAAAAAAACGTTAAAATTAAATTAAATTATAATTCCGTTTAGATTTGCATTTCAAGCTTAGTATTGGGCAATATGTTTGGCTGATTAGACGAGGGCTCTATTGATGTACCCCTTCTTATTTGTCCCCAACCGATCAGACTATAGGAGAGAATACAAAACAAAAAACAAATAATGAATTAATACATAAATTAATAACAAAAACGCTTGTAATGACTGACCGCCAATGTCTGTCCACTCGACGACTCAGTGCAATCTTTTCGCCAATTTCGACACAAACCGGAATGAAAAGCATAACTTTGGCCAAATCGGCCTTTACTGCCAATACTCTACCACCAGTGGAAAGTGAGCCTATGTTTAACATTAATACTTCTCCTTTTGTTAACTTTTGAACCTTTGGTTTAAGAAATAGAAAACAAAAAATTAAAAACTAATTACAAAAACTAAAAGCACACAAACCTTTGCGCCCTTTTTGTCTCCTTCTGTTCGAACCCCTAATAAACGTCTCAACAAATAATATGTAATCTCTAGCTCTGCATAGATGTCAGGCAGCGAACCCACCGCTCCCAACACCTGACCAACCATTCGGTCAGCTCTGGTCAACATGGGATCAATTTTGGTTCCGACACCAATCAGACCCCCGGGCACTGCGTATTGCAGATCGTTTTGGTCCGCATATAATGAAGTGATTTTCGAGAGTATAGGACAGCAAATGATTTTCCCGGAATCGTCTTTAGATATAAGCCCTGGTCTGACCTCAATCTCCATTCCGACTTTGAGTACACCCGTCAATATGGAGCCACCGGCCACTCCACCCTTTATGTCCTCCACTTCACAGCCGGGTTTGTTCACATCGAATGATCGGATCACTGGAATAAAGGGTTTGAATGAGAAAACAAAATATTTAAAAGACATTAATGAAAGCAAACATTCATTAATTACAACCGAAGTTGAAATGCAGTTATATATAGAAAAAAGACGTTAAATATAATTAAAATAAACGCAAATAAATATCTAATAATATAAACCTATAAGCCGTGGCGGAGCCTTGAAATCCCTGTTAGGAATGGGAATTTTTTTGCACACATACTCGCAGAGGACATCGATGTTGTACTTGAGCTGTGCCGAAATGGGAACGACAGGCGAGCCCTCGGCCACAGTTCCCTGAACGAACTTCTGGATCTGCAGGAACTGTTCCTTTGCCTGCGATTCCTTAACCAAATCGATCTTATTCTGAAGTATAATCATGTGCTGTAAGCGCATTATCTCCACTGCGGCCAAGTGTTCGCTGGTCTGGGGCTGAGGGCAGGTCTCGTTGGCGGCGATCAGCACCAGTGCTGCGTCCATAACAGCGGCGCCGTTCAACATAGTGGCCATCAGGATGTCATGGCCGGGACAGTCCACGAACGACACGTGCCGTTGCAAACGGAACCGGCCGTTGCAGTCCGGGCGGTCGCACTTGAAGTCGTCCTCTTTATTACTGGGCGCCGACCGATAGCATCGGGGCCGCGGACACGACTCGTTGTCGCACTTGTAGATCTTGGCGTTAGCGTAGCCCAACTTAATGGTGATATTCCTCTCCAATTCGTTCTTAAAGCGTACGGTCTGTACACCAGATATCGCCTTCACTATTGTGGACTTTCCGTGAGCCACGTGTCCAATGGTTCCGATATTGATAGTGGCCTGACGTGAGATGACTTCCGGCGTGAGTGGAGTCAACTCAAGCACATCCTATGCATGGAATCGACAGCAAAAGACAATTAATTTGTGGTTAAAACAAAAGCAATTTTTCGTTTTATAAAGTCATTGAATATTTGATTTGTAATGTCTTTTAGTTATGTATTGTTTATGTATTGTTCATCAGTAAGACATCCATTGATTACCAGTTTGTTTAAGTCCTGTGTCTTCAGATGCGGCTGTCCTGACATCGCTGTGCGGTATTGTCAACAATAGTATATCTGATAATAGGTTTTAATTAATAATAAGAGAAAACTATTTATTTTGTTGTATATATCGAGTGATTAGTAAAACAAAAAAATGTGTTTAAATTAATTAAGTTTTTTTAGATATAATTTCATTTCAATAACTGATAAAACATTTTCTGATGTAATACTCATTTGTTGTCACATTTTGTGCCACATTTTATGATATTCACTGAAACACTAGAGATGTTTCAAATACATTGATTACCGGTTTCTTAGGTTTTACTATTGATTTTAAATGTTTTTACCGTTTAATTCAGCAAAAGATCCCTAACTTTGAAAACATTTTTTTTTTTTTTAGACTTAAAGCACATGTTTTTCATTACAAAACATTAATTGTTTTGAATTGAACTTAAAGTTAATTTGACTGTAATTACGGCTAAAAAAAATATGAATAAAATTAATAAAAAGCCGAAAAACAAAACGTTTAATAAACAGAAGAATTCGTTGAATAAAAAGGAAAAAGTTGTTAATAAAAGGAAAGACAAGAAAATTGTTAAAAACAATAATAAAACGATTGAATCGGACAATGAATTCAGCGATGATTTGGATTTAAAACACGGATTAAATGAAATAATAAATGACTTCAAGAAAAGTGATAACAAATTAAATAAGAAATCAATAGATAAGTCACTGAAGTCTAAACCAATAAATAAATTGAATAAAACTAATACTAATAAAAGTGAGACAACGGCTGAAACACAAGACTTTGTGCCAAAACAGTCGCAAAAGTTGAGTTCATTTAATGAATCATTTAATGGCCAGAAATTGAGCCGAAAATCGCGTAAACTATTGATTAAAACCCAAACAAAATGGTTTGAAATGCGATTATTTGACGACACAATCGATTTGAGCGAAACTAAAGACAAATATACGCAACAAATGGTGCAGGAGTTGAGACGCGAAGCACAGGAACTGTTGCGGACAGACATTGAATTGTATAATGAATTACAGGAACAGAACAATAGCGCCAAAAGTCAGGACTTCAATTGGATTCGAACTGTTCTAAGGAGTGGTACTTTAGCCGACAAACTGTCCGCACATACGATACTAATACAGGACTCGCCGATACATAATCTCAAGAGTTTAGAACAGATTATATCAATGGTTAATACAAAAGGCAAACGCGAGTGTATTATGGCTTTGGATAACTTGAGGGAACTGTTTGTCGGGGATCTACTCATACCTAACAAAAAGTTGAAATCCTTTTCCGAATTGATTCAGTTCTTTGACCACCAGAACAAGGATAAGAAGTTTAGGAATCGTCAGTTGGTTTTGTGTCTGTTTGAGGAACAGCTGAAGGCTTTGTATCGACTCTTCTTAGACTCAGTGGTAAAAGTGAGTCACGACTCGGTTGAGACAACAAAACAAAAGTCTTTGATTACATTCTTTGATCTATTGATCAATAATGGAGAACAGGAGCAGTACTTATTGGAGAATTTGGTGAATAAATTAGGCGATCCGTTGCCAAAATTGGCCGCACAGGCATCACATCTATTGAACCAATTGTGCAATCAATACCATCCACTCATGAAGACTGTTGTCGTTGAAGCAGTGGAACGACTACTTTATCGGCCAAATATAGCCCAAAGGGCCCAATACTATGGCCTCTGTTTTCTGAGTGAAACCATATTTAGTGCTGACGACAGACCACTCGCTAACAAATTAATTAAAATCTATTTCGGATTCTTTAACGCCTGTATCAAAAAGGGTGACATCAATAACAAAATGATGAGTGTTCTGCTGACTGGTGTCAGCCGTGCCTTTCCATACTCTAAATTAGAGACCAATGTATTAGAAGAACATTTACAGACATTCTATAAAATCATACATTTTGTTAGTCTAAACACAAGTATTCAGGCATTGCTTCTAATATTCAATATAATAGATGTGAATGAATCGGGCGGTCAATTGACTGATCGCTTCTATTCTGTGCTCTACAGACACCTACAGGACTCACAATTGGAGAGCTGTTCCCGAAAAGCAATGTTTTTGAATCTAATATTCAGAGCTATGAAAAGGGATCCCATTCTTAAAAGAGTGAAAGCATTCATTAAAAGACTTTTACAGGTATTCTATCGTTTTGTTGTTTAAAACTTAAATTATAAGTTCATTAAAAGTGATCTCTTATTGAATACTTTTAGATCGCTTTAACTCAGACCTCATCTTTGGCCACATCTATATTGATATTAATTTCAGAAATAATTAGATCAAAACCCGGTTTAATGTTAACCAAAGAAATTAAAGAAGTAGTCAATCAATGCGATGAAGAAGAGGACGAAGAAAAATATGAAGATTTGCCACTAAGTGATGATGAAGTGGTCGATGAGAGTAAGAGCTCGGATGGCCAGAATGAGATTGAAAAGTCAAACCAATTGACAAAATCAGATGCCGTTTCGTGGGTTCACAATAGGAATGCCGACACAAATGTGTCCAAAAGCCGACACTACGACCCAATGGCCAGAAATCCATTGTTTGCCAGCGCAGAGACCACTGATCTCTGGGAATTGGAGTTAATGAAACTCCATTTCCATCCCTCAACCAATCTGTTCGCCCAAAAGATCCTAAACAATGAGCCGATTGACTATTCAGGAGATCCGCTCCAAGACTTCACATTAAAACACTTTTTGGATCGCTTTGTGTTCAGAAATCCTAAGAAAGTCAGTAAAAAGAGTACGCAATCGACTAGTGGTAGAGTGTTTGGTCGAACACCTGTGGCCAGTGATGAGCACAAGTCATCTCCGTCCGAACTGAATAGCAAACAATTTGTGAATCAATCCGAGAGTAAAATATCAATCGATGAGAGATTTATTCATCAGTTTATGAAACAAAGAATTGCCACAAAAGCAGACAGATATGAGAGTGACGTCGAAAGTGTTACGAGTGTTGAGTTCGAGTCACTATTGGATCGATTGGAGCCCATGTCTAAAGAGGACCGCAGTTTTGATTTCGCAAAAGAATTATATAAAGAATCGAAAAATAAGAATAAAAAACAACAGAAGAAGACATCATCTGATGAGGAGTTGGCCACAGATGAAAGCGATGACCAGTTGGCCGATGAAGAGGAGGACGAAGACCCGGATGATGAGCTCAACTTCGATGCAGACGATCCAGACTTTGCCGATGCGTTCGATGGCATTGATTCAGAATTAGAGGAGGCGTTGGACACCAATAGTGACAGAAGTGGTGCCAAAAAGCGTAAAAAAGGTTTCGATTCGATGACAAACCAGTTGTTCGTTTCGGCGGATGAGTTCGCACAGCTCTTGGAGGCCAATGAGTCGGACGAAAGTGATTTGGACGGCGCCGGCGATGAGGAGACAAATGACTTGAAGACCGACATTAAGAATAGACGCAAATTAGGTCGAAATAAGAAGAAGAAGAAATTCAATAAAAAAGATTTAGATCTTTAAAAAAAAACTTAATTTAATTTTAAAGAAATGTTTATTAAAATTCATTTTTTTGTTTTGTATATAAAATAATATCATTTATCGAAACCTAATTTTTTTTCATTTGATTTGTTGGGCTATTCTTAGACTCGTTTCCATTTCCTTTAAGGCTAACTGTCCTCTCGATAAATGCATTTTAATTATTTCCTGAAAAAAAAGATTAAGTGTAAAGAAGAGAAAAAAAAGTATTTTAATTAAAAATGAAATGTATTTTAATTACAAAAAAAAAGATTTTTCTTTTAAAATGTTTTTCTTTTTTTGTTGTATTTAATTCTTTTACTTATAATAACTTCCATGAGTTAAACGAAATGCTTATTTAAAAAATTAAACCTCTTGTTTGTGATGCATATTAGACTTGAAGTCATGTCTAATCCAATCCTTAAGCTCTTTCTTATTCATTTCGTTATCTATTCTTCTAATGAGTCTCAGAAAGTCTCGATAGAGACTTAGTGTTTGCTGTCGTAAGAGAAACTGCAGTAAAAAAAAACAAGAGTTAATTAGAGACTAAAATAGAGTAAATCAGTAAATCATTAAATCTGTTTGAGTAGTCTTTATCTATAACTATAGGATTGTTTAGTTGTTTTTTCAACACACTAGTCAATCAGGGGATGCCCAAACACCTCAGTCAGGGGGTAAAGGATATTGATATTAGCCTCAAAGTAACGGGGGTAATTTGCACAGGTCAAACTCTTGTAGAATCCAATTAAAAATGCCGTAATTTAGCAGAATTTCTATCAATTCTGCCAGAATTCAAAGGAATTTGACAGAATTCTAGCAAATTATGATGAATTGTGTAAGAATTTTACAAAATAGGGTCAAATCTTTTGACAAGAGTTGTTTTTCTAAGAATTTAACAATCTAAAAAGGTGTCTTCGGTGCAGTTTTCTCAAAATATCTAGGTGGGGATTAAAAATTTCTCGTTTTTCTTCGTCATAGGTATATTGGTCATTTTTCGGAGTCTTAGGTCTCTAACCCCCATTGGGCATCCCTACTATTCCATACTGTTTTTACTGTACAATTAACACTAAAATCCAGTTTAATTGCTTTTCCAATAATGAGAGAAAAGGAAAGCATTTTATTTCATTTGATTTATTCATTTAATCGAAATCTATTAATTTAAAACACAATGAAAAGGAAGGTATTATAGAGTTACTCTACTGTAGTGTATCGACCAGGGGTCGCCAAGGTCGGCCGAGTCAGGAGGGTGTATAGAGGGGGATATTTTGAGACAATTTTGCCAAAAAGACAAGGGGGTACAATTTTTTTAAAATTTGAAAAATACACAGGATGAGTAAGGTAAAAATACGAGGGGGGGAGGTATTTTGCAAAATCTCAAACTCAGAGGTGACCCCTGGTTTATACGGGAATAGAGCGGCACTACATACACACTATTGCTGCCTCTGTTATGCCATCATCTGGTTTTGGGTTTGTTTGGGTTACAGGTATGCTGTTATGTGCAAAGTTGCAACTTTACTTTTTAAATACCTGGCAGTGGTTCTTCGGATCGTGGCCCATTCAGGATCGAGGTGGGAATCGGCGGGGGGGGGGGGGGCAGACACCTTAGGTTAACTAAAGTTTATATTGAAAATATGTTTAATCGGTACTAAGTCTGCTTTAATCGCAACTGCACCTGGTCATATTTACCAATATTGTAGAAATAAGCATTACGTATTATATTTATCTAAAATAATTAATATGTAATTTTTCAACAAACTTATAATTTAAATGCAAAAACAAATACATTTACGATAAATGAGCAACATTGTAACACCAATGTACTTTTTAGCAATACAACTTCTGCAATATACTTTTGACCAACCGGTTATATTTTATATGACAACTGTAGCTAATATTTAGCTAGGCTAAACTAGCTTATTTAGTGCATAATCAGGACAATCAAGCAATATTGAGTGGGTATATACCAGAAGGAGGAGGAGTGGGAGTGTTGGCCACAATTATATAACGTTATATACATTGATTGAACTAACCTGAGAGAGGGTTAACGTATTGAATGGCAATCGACGTCCCATTAATTATAATTAAATCAATTCATTGTGTAATTCAATGCTTTTGTTTTTTTTGAATTGAATGACAAAAAAAATTATAATTAAATGTATTTTCTTTTAAGCAATACTTTATTTATTATTTGATTCTAACCTTTAATCTGATATATGTTTTATTGATTGAAAACTGATATAAATATGTATTAAAATTATATGAATTTTTATTTTTCAATGTTTTTCTCGTTTCGTATTTCATTGTGTAATACATTATTTGCGTTCATAACATACGACTGACTAAACCCAATGCAGACGTCAATGCATTTCATTAATAGGGCTTTGAATTGACTGCAGACAACCCAAACACAATTACCATATGCTGACCAGTGCTAAACAACAGGGCATAGGAGAAAACTGTTACCATTGAAATAAAACTAATTTCTTTATCATTTATTTTAGACCCGATTAATCTAAAATTGACCTCTTGCTTGATAAGTAAACTTTATTACCCCCTAACCCCCCCCCCAGATTTCATATAATGAGGGAACATTAATGATTTCTCTTTTTAATAACGTGTTTTTTTAGATGCTAAAACCAACTTTTGAATCATAAAAGTCGATTTGTGGGTTGAATTTTGTTTGTTCTACCCAGCGATGTGATCTAGGGGGTTTAATCAGATAAGAGATTGAAACTGAAGCATATCTATTAATACAAATTCTATGGATTTCAATGGAGTTCAATAGGGTTAGTATTAGTAGAGATGCTTCAGTTTCAATCTCTTATCTGATTAAACCCCCTAGATAACATCACTGGTTCTACGTCAATTTACCTTATTTTGGGTTTTTAATAAAAACCAGAATTTTACCAGTACAAATTCGATAAGGTACTCTAAATTCTTATATAGCTTTGAAATTATTTTTCCTATAATTCTAAAATTGAAGGGCTACAATCTAAAATGACACTTGAGGCGGAGCTCAGATATTTGCAAATAGTAATAGTAAAAAGCGCGCCTTTCCTAAATATCATTTATTTACTTTCATATTAGCTATAAAATCGGTTAACTTGGTAAAGCATAAAGAGTAAGTTAACATGCTTTTATCATATATTGTAATAATGCAATAAAATATTTAGTACTTTTTGCAAACATCTTAGCTGCGCCTCAAGTGTCATTTTAGACCGTTGACCTTCAATTAATGGATCATTCAGAATAGTCCAGATTAGTCAAGGATGTCCAGACTTGAAAATGTCAGGGGAGGTATTTTAGCTCTTCCCCGCTTTTTATTCAAAGTTATAGGGTATCTGTCCATAGAGTAATTTTAACGATAATTTTGCATGGGGGCATTCCGGGCTGGACCTCCTCTGGACATCCCTGAGATTAGTTAATGAAATTTCAAGATATTTGCAAAATAAATGAGGAAATACGAGAGATTAATTTTGTAGAATCAGCATATAGAGATATAAGAAAGCATATTTTGAAAATGTTTAATTATTTAGTCAATGAACATTTAATTATTAATTGAACCGAATCAAAATAAACTGTGACAACAATTATGATCAATTTGCTGAAAATTGAGCTTTTGATAATTTTCTCGAAAGTTTGAGAATTTAGATTGAATATTTATAAGGGATGCGCAAAAGTCAAAGGGTATAGAGTACTTATAAGAGGCTCAAAGTCACAGGGAGTATTAGGCGGAGTATTTTGCAATCGTTAAAATCTAACAGAATTTTAATAAAAATCATGTTTAATAGAATTTCGTCTTATTTATCAAGAATTTAACAGAAATTGAAAGAATTCAGGCAAATTAAAATTAATTCTGTAAGAATTTAACAGAATTTGACTATTTTTTAGCAAGAATTTGACTAAATTCTGTTATTTTTCTAAGAAATTAGAATTTCACAGAATATTCCAAATTCCGTTTTTCGCAAAATTCATATGGGGACAGGATTAAACACTGTCCGTTTGATCGTTCGTGAGTATTTTTGGTCATTTTTCGGAGACAAAGGGTATTTTGTTTACACCCTCCATTGCTCATCCCTTGTATATACTGATACAGCTCTCCAGAATTCAAAAGCACCAGTGAAATGCTTTTCTCTTACTAATTAGCTTTGAGTTTTTATATTTGATTAATGAGTGACCGATAGACAAAATATCAATTTTAATTCAAGTCGAGTCACTCATAGAAAGTCATTGTATCAAAGTTTTTATTTTGAATTATTTGATATTAATGTGAATCTTTCAGTAAAAAATTAATCAAATATAAAAACTCAAAACTAATGAGTAGAAAACCCTTGACATTTTAAGGAAATTCTCAAAAATCTACAATATTCCCTAGTAACCTTTAGCTCTTTTGGGCATCCCTAAACTTTTCCTGTCTTGCAATTACAAATAAAGTGTCACCCTGTCCTGTTCTGGCAATTTTGACAAATGTATTTTTTGTCCTGTTCTTATACCAAGACCGAGACGGGACAAGGGAACATAGGAAAAATGACTAACTTTAGGTAGTCAAGTATAAAATGGTTCAATCCCTTAAATAACATTCAGCACACCACTATTTTGTAAACATTATACCAAAATAAATATATGAAATCAAACTTAATTGTTATGTAAATATGCTGTTATCTAAAACTGACATTGGCACTAAAACGATATACTTGCAAAATAAAACAGTTAAATTACACTTTTAATGAGCACATTATTAAAAAAAATAGCACAGTACAAATCATACTTTTATACAGATCTGGTGTTGGTCTAAACTAAGGACAGATAAATTCTTTTGTTGGTAAAGCTGATACTACGTCCTCAGCGTCTGTGTCTAGTGATAGGCTGACACTATGGCCGATCAGACGCCGAGAGCAGAGGAGAAACGGACACGAAATGAGAGAGTTTTTGTTTATAGTTAAAGCTTATGTTTCAGATTTATGTTCAAACTGTTTTGTCCTTTTTTTCACTTGAATTTAAACATAAATCTGAAACATAAGCTTGATCAGTATTATATAAGATATTAAAAGTTTAGATATACACCACACCACATTTGTCCAATTAGCAATTAGGATTTTGTGAATTTTAATTGATAAAACTAATTCCTATATTTTGTCTGACATTTGTTTGTGTTCTATAAGTAATAATTTATTATAAAAAAATTGCATTTTTAAAAATGTTTATCTTTAAATACTGTTAATTAGAAGAAATGAAAATTTCATAATTAAAAGTCAATCAAATGTAATCTTTTCTTCTCACTTTTAGCAAGATCATTATTATAACTTTATTTGCCAGGGATGGGCGAAGTCGATACAACTCTGAATAAAGCAACTTGTAGCACATCACAGACTTCATTAGCAGGCTTCCTGGGTCTAGCTGAACAAAACACCAACTGAATTTTTTGAGCTTTGTCAATCCTTGTTTTTGACTTATTAATTTGCCTAACTATTTAAGCGAAAACATTATTTTTTCTACTAGTTAAAAATTTATAAAAACAATGGAAATTGTTGAAATCACGATCTTAGCGCAGGCAAATTAAGGTTTACTTATTAATTTCAAAAACAGAATTTTCTAATTCTATTTACATAATTAAAAAAAACTAATTGCCATTCAATTTATAAAATGAATTTCCAATTAATTCATATCAGCCTAACATCAAATTCATCGTAAAACTGGTTGCGTTTAAGTTTCTATATAAACATAATAGTTAACTCAGCTTTTACTCATGTGTTAATCTTTTTTGAATTTAATATTAAACCAAACTAACATCTCCATTTGGATGAAAGTGAAAATAATCAAGTGATAAACATTCTAATTAATCGCACTACATCCTATATCTAAATAACTACGATGTGTATTTGACATTGATTATAATGGATTCTAAAATAATAATATTTGTAGAGATAATAATGTCGCTAATCATCAATATATGCGACTGTCATTGGAGACTCGTATGGAGCGATGAATTTAACAATAGACAGCTAAATAGGAGCAAATGGCAAGTCCACGAGAATAATAATCAATGTAAGCAGACATAACCAAAATAATAAATAAACCACCATGCTAAACATAAAAATTTCGGGAAATACTTAGGCTATTTAGCGAAAATCACCTTTAATTCAGATCATGCCCAATATTATAGTGTCATTTTTAAAAAAAGATCCTCAATAAGAGTTTTACTGATTTAAATTATTAATTCATTTGTTCTTGCCCACCAACTTGAATTGTATGATAATGTTGAATTATAAAATAATTTTAAGTCATTTTTAATTTATTTTTTATAAAATAAAATCTTTATAACTTTTTGAAACAATTTTTATTTCAATCAGCCAACAACTATCAAGTTACTGGTCACCTGGAACAAAATAAAACACTTGTGATATCTGCCAACTATAAATTTACTATGGGTCGTATTGAAATACGTGCTGCTTTACCTAAAGGATACTTACTTACACCTATTGCCTATTTACTTCCAAAAAATGAAGCAATGACAAATGAGGCGAAAGTAGATATTATACCTAATTTAATGCCAGAAACAAATAATACTGCTCTACAATATGTGGATAACAACAATACCATAAATTGGATAGAAGTTTACGAAAACCAAACAATTAATAATCTAGATAGTTTTCATATCTATGAACTATCCTGGTTGTATAACACTGAATATAAGATCCAAGCAAGTCGATATGGATTATTTGATCGCGATAAATTATATGGTCAATTTACAAAATATTCTGACAGATTGTATCATGGTGATATTTTCAATAAAGTGTATAAGTTGTATGTTCATTTATGTTCAGCTGATGAAAATTTGCAAGATAATGTTAATGTAAATGAAACTTTGGAAAAGCTCCAGGGTGGAAATTGTCAACAACCTACTATAGATCATGTGAGAATCTATGACTGGATTGATGTGGCTGTAGATCAATTCAACAACAAAAATATTATAGATGACAAGATGAACTTAAGTGAAGACGTTCTAAGCTATAAAGATGTTTTAACGAGAAACAATATTGAAACTAATCTGGAAAGATTTTTCACATTTTTCAGCGACCTATTTATGATGATATTGTTATTATATATAGTTTGTATCGCAGTTTTTGGTTGTATTTATGTTTTCTTAAATTTATTTTCTAAAAACTTTAACAATGCTTAACAAATCAAACTAAGCATGCTTTTGCATGTTGAACTAGCACACATGTATAAGTAAGCAGCAGAAAGAAAATTTAAACATGTAAAACGATTTTATCTATAAAATTTAGAAATTGAATTGAATTTATTGTTATTTAAAGACGCTGATAAACTAAAGTTGATATTCTGTGCGAACGTCTAAGAAATATTGTAGAGTATCCCACTTATCTTACTATCTTGTATTTTTTGTACTAGAGCATATTACCCAGACTTTGACCAAATGAATACGAACTTTTCAAGCATAGAAATATTAAATTACTATCAAAAATTTCGCGTTCATTTAGTCAAATTCCTCGCAATGTCCTGTTCTATAAATACACAATATATTTCAATCATGTTAAATGAATAAAAAAAATTCTAACTTAGAATGCGATAAAATTTTGCAAAAAAAACAGCTCTACAGAATTCAAAAGCTCCAGTGATAGAAATTCATTGTATAAAAGTTTTTATTTTGAATTATTTGATATTAATGTTAATCTTTCGGTAAAAAATTAATCAAATATAATAACTCAAAGCTAATGAGTAAGAAAAAAGCATTTCACTGGAGCTTCTGAATTCTGTAGAGCTGTATTATGTTAGTCAGTGAAACAATGATCGAGTTTTATAAGTTCAAACATATGTAATATTAATAATAAATCAGTAGTATTGTATTATGGTAATTAGGTTTTTACACCTCGCTTTATCTTGTAATAAGAAATAGGAAAAAAATATATTATAATTCAAATTAAATATGTTTATTTTTTAATTTTAAGTAAAATTAAAAATAAAAATCCTATTGCGTATATTTGTTTGGTTAACAAAACTTGATGTACAGTACTTATACTGTACATAAAAATTTATTCTAATACAGTCTTCCAGAATTTAAAATTTCCAGACAAATATTTGATTCTTACTTATTAGCTTTAATTTTTTATATTTGATTAATTTTTTACCAAAAGATTAATATTAATTTCAAATAATTCAAAATAAAACTTTGATACAATGACATTCTATGAGTTACTCGAATTAAAATTGATATTTTGTCTATCGGTCACTGTTTAGTCGAATATAAAAACTCAAAGCTATTGAGTCAGAATCAAGCATTTCTCTGGAAACTTTAAAATCTGGAGGACTGTATAAGAGCAAAGATAAATAATAAGATCAAGAGCAAAAATATTTCTAAATGCTTCAGATAAAACTCGATAAAATTTTTTTTTATGTTAGTCACTGTTATATTGTTTGTTGTTTTGGGCGAACATATACTTTAAGGACAATTTTATTCAATGGCACATAACTTGCGTAATATTATTTGATAACCATATCATTGAAAACAAGTAAACTTCTTCAACAGGTCTTTAAAATTTTCTACTTTCCATACATTGCTTGCTATGTCTATCAGTCTATGCATTCCATTACCTATGCATTACAAGACTAATACACTACACTATATACTTAAAACTGTACTTTTAAATATTGCCTTGAATTTAATTACCACTTCATAGTCTGAGTTTCTTGTGCTTTCAAGCGTTTCCTCCTTAGGCGTCATACGATTAGTACCTAAACAAAAGATGTAAATAAACCAGACCACCACTGCCCTCAAATATTCACTCAGATGCTTAAACATTGTATATGGATTCGTTCGTACTATTCCCAAATGACCCTAGCCAATTGCAGTAAAAAATTTGACTCTTCTTTATATAATTTAATTTAATTCAATGTGTAAAATTATTAAATAATATACGTTTTCGGGTACTGTAGAGTGTTTAGACGAGCTTAAGTGAGTTGTACTTATGGCGTAGATAGTGATGATTTTGGTAATTGATTCCTAAATTGCATCGAGAGTATTATTTTTAATATACTATATACGCCTCATGTGTCAGCACTTTCTTTAATTTATGCCTAACCCTCTACCCCTAGACCTCCCACGCACTTATTGAATTACGCTTTATGTAATATGCCAATTTGTTCGATTCAATTAAATTAAGCTTCCTATACCATAAAAATAATTAAATTAATCTTGATGAATTTTTAATGATTTATCCTATTGAAATATTATGTTAAATATATAAATATATTGATGATAGATTTATATTATTTTAAATATAAGAAATTAGCATAGAGCCTTGTATAAATATTACAGTATGTTGAAATTAAGCTAATAAAAATTGAATATATTTAATAAAGATGTCAATTCATACAAAATACTACAAAAGTCTTTTAAATGATTTAATGCAAGTTAATTACAAGCATATATTTTTTAAATATATCCAACAATAATATTTAATATTGTTCTCAGGACATTTAAATTTTGCAAACAGAAATATATATAATACAATTTATCATAATAAGAATTCTTTAAATTTATTGTAAAAATGTTTTATAAAGTATATTTTAAAAAATATTTAATTGCGAACCTAGTTCATTTCTAAAACTGTATGATTTGGTCTAGACCAATTGATATAAATACTAATTATGCAACGTGATGTTGATGCACACTATCATAATTCCGTGGTTTTTGGAAATTATTTTATTATTATTACAAAAACTCAATTGAAATAAATGAAATTATTGTATGAAATGAGAATGCACAAAATTTTAAAATATTTATACATAAAACTTAAATATATTTAAAAAAATATTCAAAATGAAATTTAATTAACAAATATTTTAAATCTAATTACATAAGAATTCAATATTAATTTCCTAACCACTATCATCAGGCTGAATTACTTTCGTTCTTTTCTTTCTAGCATTTGAGCAAGCATCACAAATAAGCATGATTGCAACAATTATAACTCCCATAAGTAATATGAACACTATTATGGGTATAATAACAAGCAGATATTGATAAGTATTAGACTTTCTGAATTCGAATTTATGAAATTCCACTTTCTTATTCGACATTGTTGAATTACTATAGGTATAGTCAGGCAAGGTTGCATTCACCTCGACAATGTAGGTTGGGCTGGGCAATTTAGCGAGCGGAATTATCAAGTTGCAAATATCTGTACTTGATACTCCTTCGTCAACACTGCCTGATGAACCGCGCGTTCCATTAATCCAGTTATAAATTCTTACATAATCTACGAGTAGTGCTGAACAATTCCATTCTTCGACGTCATTACTGGTCAGCTCCTGGTTTTGAATTCCGGGCACATTTCCGCCAACACTTAACTGTAGTACTAATTGAAACGAGTTGTCAACTGACTTTCCCCTCTTTTTGTTTAAATCATTAGACTTTCGATTTAAATCAATTGAATAGTAATCAGTTTCATCGAAAAACCATTTGATCCCGACTTCGTTCCATTCAATAGTATAGGTGTGAAATTGGTTCAGGTTAGTATTGGTCTCGTACTCTCTGCCCGTATAAAACGGTGGTGTAGTATAATGAATGCCACTTGATATTTTTTGAGTCTGATAATTTTTCATGATATCAATTTGGCCATTGTTGGGCGAGTCACCCGTATACTTTCTAGGGTTCATATAGATGCTGGGCATGAGCAATTTACCATTTGGCGTGGCCGCGCGTATTTTAAACTTTCCCGATGAGAAACTCTGTTTAGTGGAGAGCATAGCAGAGGTGAAATTTTTGTTTAAATACTCCTCGTTTATTGCTATTAATACAAGCGTTCCATCGATTACGCGCAGATTTTTCTCCCGATTTGTGTTACAGTTTAGCTGGTTAATGTGATTGCCTAGATAATGTAAATTGATCATGCTCGTTAATCTCAAAGAATTCTTATTCTTTAATAATTATAATTAAAAAATATTTTAGAAACATTAAAAAAATATATTTCACATAATATTATAATACAGTTCAGAATATTCAGGTAAATATTTAAATTTTTATTATAAGATATTTGATTTAAAATATTCAATTAGAAACAAGATGCTTTTTATTTATGTTCATAATTTGTAATTTAATCAAACATAATAAAGAAAAGTTTATATTATTATTTATTTCCAAAATAATTTAGCAATTCTTTCTTAAATTAATATTAGTAAATGCAGACAAAAAAGTTTTTCAAATAATAATTCCTTTAAAAACTGTTAATAATTAGAAAACTAATAATATATTTTGCTATATTTACATTTTTTAATTTTAAATTAATAGTAATATTTAAGTAAAAGTACTATTCAATGAATATTTGAATTTTAATTCATTAAATCACGTGGATATTTGTTTAAACTATTAGGAAATGTGCAAAAATAAACATGGCTTATGGTATTATAATGACTCAATTGTTTATGATAATGATGTATTTATTTTTTTTATTTTTATAAAGATAATCAAAAATAAAACATAACTTTATAAATTATAATATATTCTATCACCATTTGCCCAATAAACAATGCTTATTTTATTAATAAATAACGAATTATTTTAGCTTGATTTTTATAATGCAGTTTATAAATAATTTTGAAGTTCGATCTTAATGGTTAATATATCAAAATAAAATTGTTGCTCTTCGACTTTTAAATTCCACCCCTACCTCCACTTTACCACCCCCTTTTGAGATGTGACTATGACCTTTGCATTTGCAACGATATCTTACTAGCTATTAATCGGTTCGGCACGGTTAAACATTCCATTCTCCATCGCTTAAATTAATTTTAAAATGCTATTTACAGAATTAAATTATCCCTAGACGTTTTAGAAAGTTCATAGCTTTGTTTGTCACACTGTATATTAGAATAAATAATATTAAAAAAATAACCAATATTAACGTAGATGGATCGATATAAATTAAACGTTCAAGAATTAACATAAACAATTAGATTTATTAAATTTTGTGCTAATGATCTTCCAATAGAATTAATTTTTTTAAAAATAAAAATAGAACAAACATAATTTGATTAATATTATACAGTTTTAATGTTTATAACTATTGAAAACTTTTAATAAATATTTACTAAACAATATAGCGCTAAAAAAGTGAATCTATTTAAAATTGACTTGATATAAATAAATAATTAATTAGCCTTTACAGATTAATAAGAATAAAATTACTAAATAGTTATGCTTGAATAAATTATTTATCATGCATAAATGAAAAGAAAATCTATGTCAAATAATACACACCGTCACAAGATGTAATCTCATTTTTCACTATCCACTTGCTAAAATCCAAACTATTTCCATTAAACTCATCACTCCATTCCAATCGCCAATCACAGTGGCATAAATTCAATATAAGCGACACAACAATTATAAATAAAATTAATATACTGTTCATTATTATTGAAAATTTTAACACTTAAATAAAACAATTAACAAACAAACAAAAACAAAAACAAAAAAAGATGAATTTAATTTTTAAAAAAATTATTTTCTAAAACAAATCTCAAAAAATAACGTTGAAAAAATTATTTCACACGATTAAAAAAATAAACTTCATAATTATTAATAATACTGTAATTAGCTTAAAATTTTTATAAAATTATCAAAGCTAATTTTCATCTGTTTATTAATTATTTGATCCCACTTGATTTAACAATTAATTATAATAAAACCAGTATGCTGATGTGTTTGGCACTTAAAGTAAAGGAAAATCTAACAAACGTTCGTTTAGAGATCAACTTGAATATATTAAATTATCACTCTTACAATAACAACCTGAATGAGTTAAATATTAGTTATTAAAAACGTATTTAGGTCATATTTTCAATGGTACATCTTCCTAGTTTCAAAGGAAACAGTTAAATATTAAGAAAAAAATGGTATGATGCTGCTTTATAATCTAAGAAAGCTAATTGTGACAGCATTTCTATTGGGAGACCGACATTGAACAGCACAACACACACACACAGCACAGCACTATGTCATGTTTGAATGCACCTGAGCGTATCAAAAAAAACTAGTTGGCTGTGCATAATATATATACGTATGTGTCCTTTAAAATAGTAACAAAAAAACAGAAATTTATTATTTTTCAACAGAAAATCTACTGGTTTTTCTATAACTCCTTTTCGCTCTCACTCTATAATTAATATTGATTTCCATAAAATCTTTATTTTGTGTGCTTTTTCAGGCAAACAATTTGTTCTTAACCTTATTTTTTATTATTTCTTGACTTTCATTTCAGTGTAAAATAATAATGAACAATTCTTTAAATAACTCTTTATATTTTTTTAAAGGATATCTTTTAAAATCAATTTTTTTGATTATATATTTCTTATTATTATAATTATTATGTACTGAAATAAAATTCTTCAAACCAATTAAATTTGTTTTTTCATATCAATCTCTAGATATGTGCAAGCTACATTAGAATTCTATTTAGATAATAAAACCAGAAATAAGTCTAAATCAGAGATATCCAGACTGGGAGAGCCAGAAGGATCTGGTGACCTGTTTTAGGGGACCCATGCCAATTATTATTAATAATTTTTTTTGATTGATATTTTATAAATTTATTCTTAATATTTTTTCAAATAAAAATTAAATAACATTTGTCTCAGGTAAGGAGCATTCACTATTAAGATAAGATTGTCGTTTTTTCATCAGATGTACCAGTGCACTTTTTTTGCCCAACAATACGGTGATAATGTATTAAATTTGCAGCAATATACATAAATTTGAATATAAATTTAGAATATTTTTATTTTTAAGAATTAGCAAGTATCAGTTTAGTTAGTTTATAAATTATACATTTGTGCATTAAACTAGCTAAAAATTCAATATAAGTAATTATGTGGCAGGATGAGAATAATTATAAATATTTAATCAACAATGAGAATAGTTTTACTACTTAATGTAGAAAAGGGGAAGTCATTTAAAGCAACAAACAATTAAGTTCCTGTCTCTAACTGTCAATAAATTATTTCTGCTTGATTAATCTAATTGTGCTAAAAAAGTGTAATTATTTTAAATTGTAAAAAGATTTCCGATCTGACGACTTAGAAAATAATTCCTGTGAAAATATCTGACAATGTTTATTTTTTTCAAAAGCACATTATATATGTGATTGATAAATATTAATTTTCTCAACATTAAACCTAATTATTTCTTTAAAAAATACAAATAATTCTAAACTATTATTAGAACTTTCTATTTAAAAAAATTTCTAAGAAAAATGCTTAGTTTAAAAAAGAGCTTGCGCATCTGTGTTTTTTTATTGTTCACCAGAAATTAGTATGACGAATATTAATATTAATTTCATTTTATTCAATCAAAAAGACATTGAATGAGTTTTCATAAGCAAAAAGATGTCAAATGTTTTAGAGAATAAAAAGCTGCACTAACCACTCCTGTGGAAAAAAAACTACCAATGACCTTCAATATCAACTTTACGCTCGTCACTGTTCTATAAGAGTTACATAGAATTTCTTATCACTTAATAATTAGAATAAATTATAGCTAAAAATACAAAAGACGATATTTTCATTGCACTGACGTTAAAGATATAAATAATTAATTGGTTCGTTAAATATTTTGAATTATAAAAAAATTTTTAATTGAACATTTTAAATATTTTAAAATATAATTTTATAAATTTAATGTACTTGTTTCAATAGAATTGGAAAAGCATGATTACAAAATATAGATTAGAAGAGAATAGAAACTCATCTCTACATCTGTAAAATATACATTGGTTAAATTTTTACTTTTATTTTTACTCACATAAACTATTTACAATTCAATTCCGCACACATAGTATACAACTTTTTGTACATTGCTTAATGATTTTATATTTGAATAATCTGTGAACGACAACTAAATGATTATTTGAAGTCATAACAGTCATTCACAGAAACTCTTGATAAAAAAAAATTTCTTATCATATTATTTGATATACAGTTTTGGAAAATAGTTTTTGCAGTAGATCTGAAACCTTTGCATTCAATGCCATATATTGTTAAGTAATAACGTTTTTAATAAAATAAAATAAAACTTTGCATAATATGGAGTTATTTCCCCTGAATTAATAATTATTTAAACATAACGATTAGACATAGATAAAATTAAATTTTCAAGTAATTGTGTTCTTCTATCTAATAAATCCAATTTTACA
>JAQFXN010000557.1:0-20798 GCA_034693365.1 Liacarus xylariae | reverse complement strand
CCATAGATTTGTAATAGATTCCCAAGCATTGGAGGTTCCCATCCCATAGATTTGTAATAGATTCCCACGCATTGGAGGTTCCCATCCCATAGATTTGTAATAGATTGCCACGCATTGGAAGTTCCCATCCCATAGATTTGTAATAGATTCCAATGCATTGGAGGTTCCCATCCAATAGATTTGTAATAGATTCCCACGCATTGGAGGTTCCCATCCCATAGATTTGTAATAGATTTCCACGCTCTGGAGGTTGCCATCCCATAGATTTGTAATAGATTCCCACGCATTGGAGGTTCCCATCCCATAGATTTGTAATAGATTCCCACGCATTGGAGGTTCGCATCCTATAAATTTGTAATAGATTCCCACGCATTGGAGGTTCCCATCCCATAGATTTGTAATAGATTCCCAAGCATTGGAGGTTCCCATCCTATATATTTGTAATAGATTCCAATGCATTTGAGGTTCCCATCCCATAGATTTGTAATAGATTCCCAAGCATTGGAGGTTCCCATCCCATAGATTTGTAATAGATTCCCACGCATTGGAGTTTCCCATCCCATTGTTTTTATAGATTCCCTTGCACTGGAGGTTCCCATCCCATAGATTTGTAATAGATTCCTACGCATTGGAGGTTCCCATCCCGTATATTTTTAATAGATTCTCATGCATTGGAGATCCCATTCCATGGAATTGTCATAGGTTCTGATTGCATTCGATGCACCTATCCCTTTGTATTATCATAGGTTCCCACCCCATAAGATTATAATATGCTCCATCACATAAAATTCTCATAAGCTTACATCTCATAGGTTCTCCTAAGCTTCTATTCCATAGCATCCAATAAGTTTCCATTTAATTACAGGCCCACAATCTATTGTATTGACAACCCTATTTTGCACTTTGCCCTGATTTGCACTTAAGATTATCAAATGCCCCATCCCATAGGATTAGTATAGGTTCCATCCCATAAGATTATCATAGGTTCCAATTTTATAGAATTAATATAAACTAATATCATATAGGATTATCATAAGTACCCATCCTATAGGATTAACATTGGTTCCCATCCTACAGAGTTATTCTAAACTAACATTCCATAAGATTATTATAGGTTCCTATCTCATAGGATTAATATCGGCTTCTATCCCATAAGATTATCATAGACTCCCATCCCATAGGATCGTGACGTAAACGAATCTATATTCTCCTTTTTCATCGAAATCGGAGATAATGAAACAATATATATATTTTTATAATTTTAGAAAAAAATTTCAATATATCGTTACTATTAAAGTAGATGTGAATGGGTGGGTAGCGGTAGGTGGCGGGCGGTAATCATATCGATACTATTAAAGAAAATGCGGGAGTGCGGTGGTGAGGGGGTAGGGTGCAAACGAATCTATATACTCTTTTTTCTCCGATGTCAAATACAGATCTTTAGCATCTAAAAACTGGTTTTGGGTGAAAATACTGGTTTTTAATCAGAACTGTTCAACATTATATCCTAGGAAATTTTATTAAGGAAAAAAATCCCTATTTGCTTCACTCTGTGCTTCTTCTAGAATGGCCAAACCTGACCATTCCTTAAAAAATAATGTTGAATTTTAGAAAGTATTATAATCTAAGATGAAAAATAATGCAAACAAAGTTAAAAGTAATTGTTTTATAATCTTTTATGGTTTTGAACATTCATTGGACTATAACTGGTATATTAGCTAATATTAAATAACATTTTAATTCCAAAATAACTCTTAATTTACAATTTATTCAAATTTGCAGTATTTCTAGTGTTTTATTAAGGGTTTAATGCGTTAACAGAATTTAAAATCAGATGCAAATGACAGAAGAATTATAAGCATTTTTCGGATCTAATTTTCTAAAATATTTTAATGAATCGTTTATTCAAATATCGAAGTCGTGTTTATTACATATTTGGTCGGAGTTATCATCCATTTGGGTCTTAAGATGACCTCTAATAAGGAGAGTCTCTATTCCTCTTTAAATATAATACAACAGTAAAGAATTGACGACGAAATTCACTTAACGTTAATAATAGTTTAGAATTGCTTTTTATTATATAAAGAATTTTCATTAATGATAGTCAGCATTAAGTTTTGAAAAAAATATAAGTACTTTATATATAAGGAATCTAATCCATCAAACCTGTAACGAGTATTACTCTGTCCTTAAAATTGAATGACACTTCACCCATGTTTCCAATCTGTGACTAATCTTCTACTTTAAACATCAATAAAATAAACTTAAGGAAAGGAAATGACTGACAAAGGATTGGTTTCTTTTTATATAATAATTTAATTTTAACTTTTTTTTAGAGATTAGATAAAAATTTAAGTTACGCTACGATTGGCTAAAAATTATTTAATTTATATTAAGTCAGTTAAAAAAAATACATTACATTCAGTAGTTCTTTAAAAAGTAATGATTAAATGAAGCGAACATTAAATTAGGCGAAAAATAATTTACATTATGTTTGGATGAATTGTGAAAAAGTTTTTTCTCTCAAAAAATATAATTTAAATAATTGCCTAATTTTTTAAGTATTAAAATAGGTTTCACTCTTATTATTAGTAGAACTCCTAATTTCAGTGCAGCCCAACTCATCCCTTCCATCTCTGCAGTCGAGTACTCCGTCACAAATATTCTCTTTCTTAAGACAACGACCTAATGGACATCTGAGGCCATCGCACGTACGGTTCACTTCTGGTTCTAAATTTCCGTCTTTTTTAAAACATTAAAAAATAATTTTTTAGATGAAATCACATTTAAATTACTGAATGAAAGTTCACTCACTTATAGTAGTGTCGATCCAATCGCTATATTTAGCAACTTTTGTATAAACCCCTGGACGTCCGGCACGTCCACAGCCATCACCATTGCTGGTGACCCCCAGAAGAAACCATTTGCCACTTCGCTTCTGACACATGAGTGGTCCCCCACTATCGCCCTATTATTCATTCATTAGAACATAATTTTGTAAATTTAAATTATATGCAAATACACTAATGTCTTACCAAACAGGCATCCCTTCCTCCCCTGTCATATCCGGCACAAAACATATTATCAGTAATTTTATAAAGTGGTAGAAATAGAGTCCGTTTTCTGCATTCCTCGGTTGAAATGACCGGCAGTTTGACCTCCTGGAGTGTGTCGGGGAATATCCTACCATGCTCAAACAGTTTGCCCCAACCAACGGTAGTGCATAGCTGTCGGTGCCATTTGGACACGTCGTCCTGTTCTGATGGCATACATATCGGGCGAACATTTTTACTAAACATATCACACAATACAACATAACATTAGATATTCGAGTGATTAATGTTTGGCTGAAAAGCAAAGAAATTAAGATATTTTGTTCGCTTCCATACCTATAATTAATTGGTTCGCTTAGTCTTAAGAGTGCGATATCATTAATAAATCCTTTGTCGACATAATCCTTGTGCACAATTACGTGTGTAATTCTTCTTAGCTGTTCATAAGGACTGGCGAATACATTTCCGCGCCTTAATATACCGAATCTTGCGGTCCAATAGGCCTCACGAGTACTGGTTTTGTGAATACCATTAAATAGTAAATGACATTCAATTAATTATATGAAATGCAAATATAAAAAAAATTCTGATTGATTTGGATTTAATTTCGTGAGAATAAGCCATAAGTTTTCACAACTTATTTATCATTTCCTTCAAGTCTTTAGTTTTCAATAGTTATGGAAATAATGCGAACAAATGAAACAAAAACCAGAAAAAGAGAAATATTTGAACTGAAACTCACGCATGAAAACAATGGGCAGCCGTTAGTAACCACTGAGAGTTAATGATTACTCCACCGCATTGGAACTCACCTATAGGTTGGGGGCAATTATGCAATTATGCAATTCGGCTCAATTAGTTAAATATTTTAGGCAAACAAAACGTTACATTACCTTCTCTATACAGGGCCACTTGCCAGGGCCAACCCCCTACAGTTGCACTCTGACCCCCAACTATCCTCCGTCTAATTCCATTGGTGAGGGGGCGAACACCACATTCTTTTATAAAGCATTGTATGAAAAATTAACAGAAATTATAGCTTAGAATAAAAGTGAATCAAATCTCTTACCAAAATCTTTACACTTCACATAAGTTGTTCTTTTGGACAGACATTCACTCTTCGAGAAGAGTGAACTCCACCTGAAAAACAGAATAAAATTTTCATGCATTGAATGATATGAATGCAATGTTGAATAAAACAAATAAATAGAAATTCTTTATCATTAATTACATCGAAAGCGATGGTGAGATCCGGTCGTTGGGCTCTTCCATCTTAAAGAACAGATTTGTTTTATGGTTTGTTAGACTTATGAGTTGAACCGATTGGAGATCACTAAACGCATTAGCCCTACAAATAGCTTTACCAAAGTCTTCGATTTTCCACAAGTCTTCAAACCGTCTGTTCCTCTGATCCAAATCGTTGGCCACATTTAAGTCGTCCAAACAAAGTGGAGCCCAAACACCCTTTTGGCGGATATAGAGAGCGCCCTCGGGATTAAAGTAGTGTTTAGTCGTGTCCAGTGTCTGTTCATTTGGAACGAGTGAAATGCATTCGCTCTCGTCGTCCCCGTTTGGACAGTCATTATCGCCGTCGCATTGCTTATTTTTATCAATGCACACATGGCTTTGAGCGCAAACATAATTTTCTTTACAATACGAACACTCAATTTCATCGCTCGAGTCATAGCAATCAACGATTCCGTCACATATTTTCTTGTACTGGCGCTCTGCCTTCAGGTAATTGGCACAGGTACATAAATACTCATCACTGCCATCCGCACATTCCAGTCGTCTATTACAATGAGCTCTGGCGGACACACATTCACCAGAACCACACTGAAACTCATTTTCCATACAAGAACTGACAGCAGTGGTGGTCTCCGAGTCCTGACTAGTGGTGGTTGTGGTCAATGAAAAAATGTTAATCATATCGATTGACGACTGATTGACTAACGAAGCGATTTCGTCGTCATATAGGGCTTCGTCGGCGATCTCTTCTTCATTAGTCACTCCGATTCCTGTGTTTATTATCTCATTGTTTGGATATTTCAGATAGAGTTGTGGCGGAATATATTTGGGAAGTCGTTCTCCATATACGGGTTCAGACGAACCCAAAGGTCTGATTAATTTTTGAGGAACTATTTGATCCGATTTATCGATTCCAATCGGCAAACCGGCTATCATTTCAACTTCAGACACAGGACTGGAAGTGGATGTGGAAATTCGTCTTAAGTTAGGTTTAGCTGTAGTACTAGTGTCTCGCAGTATGTGATGCGTTGACGCTATGATTGATGGACTGTAAGGAGAGGTTGTGTTTGTAATGCTTTCAAAACTAGAGTTTTTTGAAAATAGGTTTTCATTAATCACAGAATAATAATCGAAAGGACTTTTAGTTTTAGGCATTTCTATCGAAGAGTTAGAGTCAAGAATTGGTTCTAAACTGATTGGATTCACATTAACAGTCAGTGCAGTACTTCCGACCTCTGAATCCGTTGAAACTGAATATTTGACCTTTTCTTGACTCGCATTCGTTGAAGGCTTTGATAAATGAAGAACTGGGCTTCCAATAGATAATTCCGGTATACGAGAACTGGTAGGTTGTGATGAATGGATTACTTCATGTGCTATTAATGTCGATGAAGTAGTTGAAGAGGAATATGAATTGTAATCCTTTTCAGTTTCACTGTCTTTTGTGGTCGGCTTTTCATTCAAAACACTTAAGGATTTATTTTTTCGCAATTCTCTGTTATATTCATTGAGATGTGAATCAGACTTATTGGTTGTTGGCCTTTGAACTGAGGACTGGGAATGGGTTACACTGACGGGAACCAGAAAGCCGTCAACCATTGTTGGGTTGGCTGTTGTCGACGACTGTCGCGAAGAACGCGTCGATGAACTCTTGGTTGAAGTCAATGTCGCGGAAGTGACAGATGAAGTCGCAGTTGTGGTTGTAGTGGTCGAGGCTGTGGTCGTCTCGTGACTACTGGTAGTCGTATTAGTACTGATAGTACTAACACTACTGATATTACTTAATGAACTATTTTTTCTTTCAATTTCTTTCAGTACAGCTCTGGAAAGGTCTTCGTCCTGAGTGTCGAGAAGTCGAGGCACTTCACGCATAGGTATTCCTATCGGCAGTGGAACCCTAATCGGCGGTCGATTTGGTACGTATTGGTTGTGCATTACTGGCATATGAGGCGGGGGTTTGAGTATAGGACCCAAATTATGGGGCATATGATTGGGTGAAATTGGAGGCGGAATGGGTTTGGGAGGCAATGGTTTGGGCGTTGGTTTGATCTGATGTGACAAAACTGGTTTCCATTGACCGAAGTCTAGTCCAGAAACCTTAAGTCCATCGTCTCTAAGCTCTGTTCGTTTTAATAAGACATTTGTCGGATCGCTCGGGGGTTGAGGTGATTGAGAGGCACTGTTTTCGACAGGTGTTGGCAGTGGAGTGGCAGTGGATGTAGTGGTGGATCGTAGACGAGATCTGGTAGTAATGCGAATATTTGTACTCGAAGTGGAGGGTGTGGTTACTGGCGGTGGCGTAGACTGTCTTCGTGTGAATGGAAGGAATGGGTTTTTATGTTCAGACTTTGGCGGAACAGTTGTTGACTTAATTTCAGGATTAGTCGACTTATAATTGGGTTTATTAGACGTGAAAACATTGAGTTCAGTCTCATTAGAAGAATGAGTTGAAGTAATAGTTGATGAATGAGTTGTCGTCGAAAGTGTTGAACTAATTAATGGAACAGTATTTGCAGTATTTGTTGGGGTATTTGAAGCGTTTCTCACTTCAGGTTCTTCTGCACTGGTTTTGGCTTTTGTTAGTGAAGGCAGTGTTGTGTTTGTTGTGTGCATTGTATTCATAGCAGTTGTGTTAGACTTAAGCTTATTCTCAGACTTGTTTGTCATCAATTGTTTAGTGTCCTTAGCCTTTATAGGAGCCAATGCTTTATTAGAGGCAATACCACCGGTCTTGATATCATTGACATTGTGGTCAGCCATTGAATCCAATTCATTCATCACTTGTATTGATTTGATATCAATAATGATTTGTTCGGTTCCAGTGATCTTCAATTGGCTGATGCCATCTCTCAGCTCTCTCTGGACTAACTTAACGGCAAACACTTCATCAAAACCCATATTCTTGTCATTATCTCTGGTCTCGCTATCAATAATAGAGTCAATCTTTCTTCGATCCAAATATATTCTGAAAAACACGAGTAAAGATCCCTTTCTAAAGGCATAGACTTCCTGTTTTGTTATCGCATTATTCATAGCACTCGTCTCAAAGGCTGTCTTAATCTATATAAAGGAGTCAATTAAAAACTATTTTACAAAAAACTATTTCGTTTGTGTCTAAAAGTTTTCTTTTATGTTACGAATGATGAATGATATCAAACGCTTTAATTCACACAACCCTTTCATAAGATATGAAATTCAATGAAGTTATGAAATAAATTATGAAAGCCATGAAAATCTGATGTGAATTATTTGAAATGTGCTCTTGGAATCCATGATTCCGATTATAATTTATAACTTACAATTAGTTTTCTACTGGAATTTCATTCAATATTATTCCAAGTGATTAAATAAAAAGGAGGATTTTATTTATTATTTTCTTTTACATAAAAATTTATCTAAACTTTTTCATAGATTTCATAACAGTTGTAATACCGATGCAAAATAGGGAACGTCAATTTGTACAGTTATCTAACCTTAGGGCAAGAATTTTAAACAAAATACTTTAAAGTATTAAAAAATGAATTTAAAGAAAAGCTTTTTTGTTTATTTCACAAATTTTCTAAATAATAATAACTACAACTAAATACACAAAATTTTTTTCCTGAAAAACAAGAAAATATTTTATTATGAAATATAAAGAAGAGTTAGAAAAAAACACGATTTCTATTGAAGTGTTGCTTAATTTTATTACAATACAGTATTAACTATATTATTGGTGTATTATATATCGCAAATATCAGTTCCAAGTCTTAGTCAAAGAGAACTCGTTTCCCGAGAGCTTAATAATTGAGAGGCAATGAAAAAATGAATTACTGGCAAATGGAACCACAATTTTGGATATCATTCATCATTATTAGCAGTTTTGAGAGATGCGTGAATGCATTGAATGCATAGGCGAAGTAATATATCCATCGGTTATTACATCATATTAGACTAACACTGGCCTCACATATGCTATTTTATATTATAGTCAACTTATTTTTTATCGGTTTATTTTTAAGTTCAATTTGCTTTCAAATAATTCATGTGTGACTCAATGGAGAGGGTTTACGCAATTTTTCTCTTAAGAACTTCACTATTCAGTGCCTTAAACTCCTTTTCTGACTTAGAATTTGAATTTACAAAAACTTTTATTTTGTTTCTCTAACTTTTTTTTGGATACAAAAAATACTTTTCATGCATTTGATTAAAAAAAAGTTGATTTAAATTTGCATAAATAGTTATATTATGTAATAAGAAAAACACAAAACAACATAAATAAAAGATAACTCACAATAGTTTCATATTTGTTGGCTTTCCTCATGAACTCAGGTGAAGATGTGTTGATTAATTTCATGTTGAAGTTGTCCCCCGACTCCACTTTGAAGCTGCCGTTGACAGTGAATTGTGAAGATTTATGTAAATTAGTAATCATTGCTAAATATACAGAGAAGCCGACGACTGTGGCCAATGCAGAGATGATCACCAGTGCCAGAATGGTTAGCGCACAGCAGCCACACGAGAGGCCACAACATTTTCGCTTCTTTGAACCGCTTGGCCACGAGGCAGAGGATGCGGAACAGGTTGGGTAGAGATGGTTATGTGATTGCAAGTGATAGTGATTAAGACTGGCGGGACTGTGACTGTCGATACTGGCAGTGGTCTGTTGGTAGTGGCCATCACTGGTTGAGTCAACATTGAAGCCACTGTCCCACACAAGGTATGGGTCCTTATTGTTTCGGGAATATGTGGCCGTATAGGGCAGATAGTCTTCGGGGAAGTTTGCCGTTGCGAACGACAGCGTCAGTCGATTTCCCTATCGTTCATAAAATGAGTTCAAATATTATTAATAAAATTGTGTTTTCATTAATAATATTATAAATAAAGTGTTTTCTATCAAAACATGAATCGAATTAAAAATTAGGATTTCTTTATCTAATCTTAAATTATAATTCAATTCATTATAAATTATTTGAAGAACCGATTCATTGACTCGTTTCACAACATTTTATGGTTTGTTTATCATTCGATATGTGTTTTAGTCATCAAAAAAAAGGATTTGAAAGTTTCGAAACTAAATAAATATATAAAGAAAAAGACAAATAAAATTGAATTTAATTATAATAGAAATTTCAGTCAAAATCAGGAATTGATTGATCAGTTGAGGAACAGATGATAAAAATGATTCATTTTATAAATCAAATATTAAAATAATATAACAATTCATAGAATAAATTGGGAATATTTTAAGTGCGATAATAGGAAATGCGTGAATTCATCAAAATTCAGAAATGTGCAAGCGCATTTTAATAAATGACCGGCTTAAATTCCTATTCAAACAAACAGTACTGTACTGTACAGTAGCCAATACTACATGTGTTCAAAAAGCTTCTAAAATAATAATTTAATTCATATAATTTCGGCCAAATATTTGCTTTGAGATTTGGGAAAAGTATTTTATTTTATTAAAACACCTGCGCATCCTTTTATTGTTTAATTTTAGTATATTATAAATGAATCTCAAGATATAACATATGAAAAGATGTAATTCTTATATAATATTTAATTAATTTAAACAATAGAGTCTCTATTTGTTGTATTTTCGTATTTATAATTAATTAATTAATTAATTCAATTCTCTTGTGAATTATGAAATTTTATGCAACTCTTTGTGAGAAAATAATAAACTAATTTTCAATTTATTTTAAAAGAAATTGATTGCAAAATAATATAACATTTTTGTCAATATTCACAAAAATAAATTAAATGCTCTGAAAAATAATTTATGTATTTAAACACAATAATCAGATATTAAACTAAAATTTGAGGTAAATTTACTGAAATAAATCATTTAAATTTAAATCAAGAATATATTTAACAATTTGTTCTCTCCGTTGGAGTTCAATGAAAATTTCGGACCCAAAGGCTTAAGAGATAAATAAATGAATTTAAAAAAGCCCTTTGAGTTAAGATTTAAACTCGTTCTATTTATAAAAGTTACTTTAACTTTTGATAAAGATTAAATTTATTCATACATTTACAGCAATACTAATACTTTTTTATTTCTGTTACTTTTCATTATTCAAATGTGAATTCCTATGATTTAAACATAAGATGTATTATAGATTAGAGAGAAGACGAACATTACTTCCTATTGATTTTGAATAGAGATTAGAACTTATGTTTAAAAATTGAATATTTATTCGAATTCAAGGTAAAGAACTTGAAAAACTTCCCTAAATACTACCTACAGGTTTGAAAAATCAAGAATTTATTTATTTTTAAAAACATTATAAACACTAACCAAATGTAAGCCTTTTTTCTAAGAGATTCATAATATTTTGTTTTTAATGAAAGCAAAAAATACCTCCAAAATTGAAAATCTCTTAATTTTAATGACGAGTGAATAAGAGATACAAGAATTTTATAAATAAAATGACCTCAAAATCTAAGATAAAATTTGAAAACAAGAGAGAAAGAGGAGACTAAAAAAAAGATAAGAGAACTAAAAATATTGAATTAAGAATTATTTGCATACAAATAGTCGAGACATGACTAGTCTTCCAATCGAAGGCCGAATTCCTACACAAATATATAATATTTTCTAATTTAGTGGCTTTTGTTTTCCTGAAACTCATTACCTCTTCTCTCCTTCTCCTCTGCGCTCACTATTATGTTGTGTACAGGGATTCACACGACAGCTATTATAATAAGAGTACGAGTCTATAAATTAGCTAATTATATGAATTTCGTGTTACTTTAATGATATAACACAATATATGTTTGTGCAATGGGATAGACTATTATTATTGCATAGCTATTATTATAAAAGCATTTTTTTTGATACCTTGTTATGAGTTATGAAAAATAATTAGCTCGAAGTTTCTCTTTTGTAACTCATTATTCAAAGTTAAAAATTTTATTTTTGGTAGAAATTTTGTACAGAATCTCAGGGAAATAATAACTTTTGGCGAGAAATTGAAGAAAAAGTTGGTAATAAAATAAACATTAAAAATAAAAGTTAATGAAAAAAAACTAAACCCAAGAGAAAAATGAATTAAATCATTAGTAAATTGAAAATCAAAAGAGAAAATAATGAAAACTTTATATGGTTTTATTGTAATTTATGTCATTTTTCATATTCCAGTGTGAATTATCATTTTATTGCATCAGAGATGCGCTGAAAAATTATTTAAAGTTTTTTAACATTTTTGTTGAAACATTTCAATTTAAGAATTCTCACAAAACAACTTAACATTAATTTTATTTTTGATAATCTACCTCATTGTTAAACTACTAGTAAATTGAGGTTATTTTACAAATTACTTCATCACAACACAGAAGTAGGAGAGAGAAGGAGAAAAAATATCTTCTCATATAAAAGAAAAAGTAAATTATAATAGAAAAGTGAAAATTAGAAAATTTTTCCCAACTTATGTAATAATAAAAGAGTATTTATAGCATTTAAACATCTGTTCCAATCGGTATACAATGAAAACATGTAATTAAAAATTACATAAGGATTCGTTCATTTTTAGCAATTATCAGATTTATTGCCAATACATGCACTGCAGGTATAATATGAAAGGAGATTGTTATTTGTCCATTAAAGTGACGTCAGATTCCCTGAACATCTAATCAATTCTTTCTTTTTTAATTGAATTACGAAATGAGAATTTTGTTAATTCAATTTTATTAAACTCAATGATAATAAATAAAAGACAACTAAACAAAGATTAATAATAATAATAAAGAAATGTTTTCTTCATCTAATGACAGGTTATAGTCATAACTAATATTCAAAACAACTAACTATTCATAAAAGTATTCATCTTTTTATCGACAATTGAAGGTTAAAAATGATGAATAAAATAAAACACGTATTACTTAATGTTTAAATATATTTAAACATAATTAGTATTATATTCCATATATTGAAGTACAATATAATTTGTCAGGTGATGTACAGAATGTTCAGAAGCCTTCTTCAGGAATAACACATCGAATATTTTGTTTATTACGAATGGCATAGAAAGCAATGGAAAGAAGAAAAAATGTTTAAAAATCCATTTGATATATGTTTAGATATATAGTAACTCCTGTTTTAGTTGATTAGATATAACTATAATTAATTTTGAATGCTTTTGAAAATTCAATGAATAACATAAAATGTCACAATCAATGCTATACTTCAATCAAAAACTCAAACCTAAGCTAAAGTAAAATATTTCAATCAAAATCACAAGTTATTTACGCTTTTGTAAAATAATTTTATTTTTCGGTTTTATTTTTGAAAATACCGATGAATTCATAACTAAAATACAAAATAACAAAAATTATCTGTTAATGAAAATGATATGTTTATTATTTTAGTTAAATTTAACGGTAAATAACATACCATTTTAAAAATTATACTAAAAACCTGTGGAACACATCGATTAGAAAAAGTATTATTTTAAATGAAAGTTTTTACACTTGACCTCAATATATATTAAATATTTATATTCATTTGAATAATTATGAAAAATAATTGGCTTAAAACGTGATCTTAACAGAAAATTTTACAAATATTAGAAAAGAATCTTTTGATTTATTAAAATTAAAATAATAATGAATTTATTTCGGTTTAAGTATAAGTAAATAAAATTAAAATAATTTTTTCAATTAAAGCCTTGAAATAAATTAAATTTGATTTTAATGATCAGTAAAAGTATCCTAAGTATCAGTTTTCATAGAAACCTTAGAATATATAACTTTCTCTTCTCTGAGTCTCATCTTTTTCAATGACCCAAAAAGATTATCATAAGAATAAAAGAGTCAAAAATGTTTGCAATCCTTGCCTTAAAACACATAAAAAATCGTTTTTCTCGAATCTCATTGTTAACTATAGTTAATTCACTACAAACTATTCAAACAAATATTATATTTCAATGCAATAATTAATTTTCCTATTCTTACAATCAAAGAGGATATAAATGATATAAAAACAAAAATAAACAAAAAAATTACTAATTATTAAAATTGAAAAAAAACTATTTTCTCATTCTTTAAGGCGAACTACATTATATTCTCTATATTCTTTGGTATTGTTTACACTTGGGGTCTAAATTAAGAGATGAGCAAAGATATTGACTAAATTAGGTTAAGGTTATTATCGGTTGTCTAAAAGACTACTCTCAATAAATGTTTAGACAAAAAACTGGTGATATAACACTTAGAAAGCGTCTCTCTCTCTCTCTCTCTCTCTCTCTCTCTCTCTCTCTCTCTCTCTCGCTATTTAATTTGAAAATAAAATCATTTTTTCATTTTTAATGACCGCACAATTCATTTATTGTCTATAATATTATTGATTGTATTGAAAGTATGTAATCAAAAGTACTATTTTGGGATAGAATTAAATGTGTTTTCCTCACACTTTGATAATTGAGAGGAATTATCATTTAAATTCAATTATACTGTATATATGTTTTTATAAAATCAAGGAATAATATCCTTAAAGGGTCCTCATAGGTGCGTCTTATAAGAGGTGAATTTCTAATAATACTTATCACCGATTGCTTCAGGAATTTATTGAGTGAATAATCTTAGAATCAATTTCAAACAACTTATGTTTAAAAACTCAAATGCAATAAATGACTGCATTTTTCTGCACTAATACATCATTTAAGACTATTAGAATTTTTTTATATGCCTTAAAAAATATTGGGCCGAAGGCGAGGCTCAAGATCTTCCGTTATTTTATAATAAATACTTATATAATAGCTTTTCATTAAAAATATGATTTGAGTTCTAAACTTAATCTTAAAAGAAATTAGAATTGAAAGTGAGATCGATTTGGCAAAAGATTAGTTCAAAACTTTTTTATAAAATAGGTTTCGCTTTTCATATTGTAATTGAGTTTTGAAAATAAACGAAATGTTTTTTTTTGTTATAAAAGAGGGCATATTTGCCCACAAATCACAGGTTTATTATCAATTATACACTTCTCCTCAAATGTCTGATAATATTTATCGATAATTATATAAATTATGCAAAAAATATTTGCCGAATAATAAAATAACTCTATTCTATGATATATTGTAAGCAATATATGAGAGGATAAAAAAGTGCATAATTTTCTCATCACTCAAATTAATGAGTGAGAGGTATCAGAAAAAACACGAGAAGCAAAGCACAAGAGAAAAGAGAAAAACTATTATCAATAAATCAGACATCAGTTCGAGGAAGGGATTCATTTCACATAACTCTTGTGTTGCATTAGAAATGATGGTTCGCTTCATTTTATTCTGTTTCGCAAAATTACTCATCAGTTTCTCTCTTTAATTATTTTCACAAAATATTTTTTATAGCTTTCGAAGAATATGAGCACTAAAATCAATTTTCCTTTCAAACAGAAAAATAATAAAAAAAACAATTTTAATTTCAATGAATAAGAAAACAGAAGATAAATGAAAAGATAAAATAATTTATTAATATTTCGTAAATTAATTTTGAACTCTCTTTCTCTACACTTTTTAACCTTTGATTCATCATTGGATCGTTTTATTATCGGAAGAGAAAATGATTTTATGAAATATTCTTAATATTCTTATGAAGTTATGTAAACAATCAAAAGTTGTAATTCAAGTTCATTTCCGAAGGCATTAAAACATAATTATTTACTTGTTTATATATGAGATACTGTATGGTCACTTTCTAAAACGGAATCAAATGCCTATGCATTGCAGTATATGCCTGCACATTTGATTCCGTTTTAGAAAGTGACTTTCTCATATATTTAAGAGTTATTTAAATACAAAAACATCAAAATCCAAACATAATTATCTCCAAAAAAATCGATTTTTTCCAATATTATATTAAATTTTTATAGACAGTTGAGTGAAGTGAAAGGTCGACAACCGTATTGTGAGTGCGATAGAGAAGTGATGTAGAAATGAATCACTGAATGCTAACTCTAAGCAATGTTTAAAACCTGTAAACCTGTTCACTGTTCAACTCATACGATCAAAGATCAGAGAATTCGTATGCATTTCTTATTTACAATTCACTACTTTTTCTTATAAAAAATTACTTTAGGGCTGGAAAACGGAAAACCGATGTCTGACTCTCTCTCTCTCTCTCTCTCTCTCCTCCTTTCGAACTCTCATCCGAGAGAGACATTTAAACCTAACCAATGCATTGGAACACTTTATACATATTAGAAATTTTATACAAAACTTTTCAACAATATTGCGATAATTTATTCTCTATTCTCATCGCAATATCTTTTCTCAAACCGTAAGTTCTCTTTAAATGTAGGCGTAATTGAAGAGCAATTACTTCTCATCGGAATGTTTCCGACAGAATATAAAAAAACAACTTCAATAACCAGTGGTGTGCAGTCTTAAAGATGACAGGGGAACAGATGGGGGTTATTGTGAAGATAAGTTACAAATATAAAGAATAAGAATGTCTTTTATAGTAAAGTCTAATAAAACTTTTAAATTTACTCAACGTCTGCAAGAATTTTCAGTCTTTAGATTTAGAAATAGGAAAAAAAAGTTTTCTGTTCTTATATATGACTACAGTTTAGTAAATGATTTTTTGCTAAATTATAAAAAAGTATCAATATTTTCATTCAAGTTTTATTATGAAATTGAGAAATCAAATTCAATAATCATCTTTGAATTGAAGTTAATTTAAATTTAAGAATATAACTAAATAATTGAATTGACTATTAAAAACACAATTATCTTAAAGTCACGTAATTTTTAAAAATAAAAATTTTACGTAACTTAAGCTTAAAGATTGCAAAACTGATAAAAGAAAAATGATATCTTAAGTCAATTTAAACTTATATATAAAAACTGAATTTGAGATTAATTGAGTACTGAGTAAACAAATTTAATTAAAAGCAAATGAATAGTTTGGACGGAATTGTCTTCCGTTAGATAGTCTGCATTCAAATTTCATAATATTTTTAAATTGACTTAATATTATATAATTATTTTTCATCATTCAGTTCTAATATAATTAAATTTTTAAATTACAAATGAATAAAAAAAATAATTTCACTGTATTTGAAAACTTTAAACAAATTGTTTAAAACTTTTGCACAGAATAGTGGAGACATTAATCAAATAAAGTTATTTGTATTTAATGTTTAACTTAAAGTCTATTAAATATAAATCGTCTACAGAAACAAATTCTTATTTTTTATCACTTTAGCGCTAATGCTATAAAAATTTTTACTCTCAAATCAAAAAATCATTGAATACTTACATGCGTTTGATGTGTCGGATGCATAATATATTGAATAACATATAATACACTCAAACACAGTATTATTCGAAGAAGAGCTGATGTCTTGCCTCCAGCTCTTACACCTCACTAGTAAATAGAGAGAGTGGTGTAGAGAGTGTACAATGCACTGCACTTGGCATTCAATACAATGCAGCCGTTCTGGTCTGAGGAGCTGTTCTTCAAGGCCAGAACCACTAACCAGTTTTAACGCTCAAAACTTCTTCTTTCAGAACTAAATACAGTAAATTCTGAATACAATTACTTATATTTCAAACAAAGCTTATGTCAATAATTTTTTCAGAGAATCGTAGCATAACTTATGCTAAGAGTCGATACCTATAGTTAGCATTTATTACAATAGAGTTACCAAAAGAGATGATACAATTTATAACACAAAGACTGACTTTACAGTTGATGATAGCTGCTCTGGAATTTTTTACTTTCAAATGTTTGTTATATTACCTGTTTTTTGGGCTTTCTTTTATTTAGTTTGCTATTTACGTCTATTTTTATCTCAACTAATCTTTAATCTCCTAAATCATAGCTAAAACTTAGGGAAAAACAATACATTAGTGAAAGCTTCAGTTTTAAAGTAACTTACTTGAAACAGCTATACAGTATAAATTATTAATGCAAAACACTTACAATTTCGGTGCGATATATTCAAAATTTATTTTTTTTTCCAAAAAAGGAATTCATTGTTTCGTAGGAATTGTAAATCAATTTTTTGTACAACAATATGGATATATACAGACTATAAAATGACAACTTTTTATTTATTATCGATTGTCGAATTGTCGATTAATTCAATAATGAATTACAGTCAGAAAATCTAATTAAACATTTGACATTTCACTTGAATATGTTTTTCAAATCAGAGTTCTCCTAAAAAAACTTTACCCCTGGATAACCAATGGTAGAGCATATTTGATTCTAACTGTACTTCCATTTTGCCAACACTAGTAATTTAAATATGAAAATTCAAATCTTTAGCTCAATTTGTAACTCTAGTTATATGTAGTTTGTCTGTATTGAGTGTAAAAATATAGAATTTGATCTATAATTTAGATAAAGTTATATAATTTATAACACATTTGATCATACAGTTTGTAAAAATTACAGACTTGTGTATCTGTACAGTCAATTCCACACTTCAATTGTATTTTTTAATGAAATTTACAAGTTTTTGAAACTGTTTCCTATTTTTGTTTTTATGCATATTTTCTTATAATTCTGTATAATATTATTAGAATAATGAGTTTGAAAGATATATTTCTATATTATTCTTTACATTCATTTGATTTTTCAAATGCTCGGATTAAATAGAGATAAAGAAAACAATATAATATGAAGACTAGAGATGGTAAAAGACCGCAAAATCAGGGGGTATAGGTCGTTTAAAAGAGCCTCAAAGTAACAGCGAGGTATTATACCTATAATAGGGGATGGCATTATGCAATCGTCAAGTTCTTGCCGAATTTAATTAAACCAATTCGACCAATTCTGTAAGAATTTACCAGGATTTGAGAGAATTCAGACAAATTATGATGAATTCAGGAAGAACTTAATAAAATTTGACCAAATTTAGCAAGAATTTGACAGCATTCTGTTATTTTCTCTGGATTATAATAGCAGAGCTTAAGTGCAAGAATTTAATACGGAAGTTCACAGAATACTCCAAAAACGGTGCCTTCGGCGCCGTTCTCTCAAAATTGCAGGAGGATTAAAAATTGCTCTTTTTTTCTTCATAACAGGAGTGGTCATTTGGTCATTTTATGGAGACAGGAGGTATTTTGACTATATATGACCTCATTGCCCATCCCTAATGAAGACGAAATATGGCTAAATAAAGGGTACCTAGATCTTATAAAACTTCTAGAATTCTGTAGAATAATGTATAGTCATTAACTAACTCATAGCCTTTATAGAATTTGTTATATTTATAGAAGTTGGATTAAATGCATATTAAAATTCTTCTGATATTAAAATAAAAAAGGGAAGGAGTGAATTTATATAAAACATATAATTTTTAAAATAATAGAAAATGAAATTTATTTTAATCTGCGATGTGATCTAGGGGCTTGAATCAGATAAAAAATTGAAACTGAATCATATCTACTAATACTTACTCTATTGAACTCCATTGAAATCTATAGAGTTTGTATTAGTAGATATGATTCAGTTGCAATCTCTTATCTGATTAAACCTCCTAGATCACATCGCTGATTTCAAACCAAACTATTTTAATTTAAATATAAAATTAAATATTATAATTATTTATTTTCCATATATTGTGCCATTTCTATTATAAATTTCTATTAGAATACACGTTTGATCTGGTGCTATTATATTCAAATTATAACTCTGCATATTTAACAAGTGTCTCTTATAACTGATATGTGTGTCTTTTTAATCTAAACAGTTGTTTTAAAGATCATGTATATTGTATTTTTGAAAAATTGAAATAATATCTTATTATAGTAAGATCTTTACTTTATTAACATGTTGGGATAAAGTGGATTTACTAGTGCAATTGTAATCAATGCACTTCATTTTCCATGTATATACAATCTACACAATCTACCATTTTACCATGTCATCTTTAATAAAAATCATATTTTATTACTACTCCCGCTTTGAATTTTCATGTTTTAGGATTTGGTATACCCACCCTGGCGTTTTGACAAAGTAATGACCGAATGAGCCTATAATGACCGAAAAATATGATAAAATCGAATAGTTTTCTTCAAATAACTGATAATCCTTGAGGATTAAAAATATCGCCACTGTATAATCAACTTTCTGTTTTATTTTTAAATTGTATTTAACATCAATTGTTTCCAAATTAAAGGAAATTAAGAATAAAATAAGAACATAGAGTGCAACGAAAGAACAGGGATGTTTAGAGCACTAATAGATATTAAACTTTGAACAGAATCAATGGGCTGTTTTCATGAATAGGCTTCAGCCACTTTACAGAATGCTCATGAAAATATTTAACAATGAGAATGACCTCAGATTAGGTCATTGGAATGGACTTTTTTGGCCAGAAATAATCTTCATGTTCAGCCGATATTTGTGCCAAAGCTTAATTGATCTGGTTAAAATAATTATTTAAAGTTTGACTCTGTCTGAGATTTTATTTTATTTTATATGACGTATTTCTCGTTTGAAATATAGAGGTTCTACAATAGAAAATTTAACACATTTCACAGTAAAACTGACCATGGTCTAATGGATAGAGCATTGGCATATAGTACCAATAGTAGCTGGTTCGAATCCGTGTTGAGACAAATTGTTTAGTTATTTTTTTGTTTTTTAAAAATATACAGTTAATCTATCTATTAATAAAAGTTTCATTTCGTTAAAATGTTAATAAATTTATTTGAAATAAACGAAATGAAACTTTTATTAATAGATAGATTAACTTTATATTTTTAAAAAATAAATAACAAAAAATGTCTCAACCGTGATTCGAACCAGCTACCATTGGCACTATATGCTTATGCTCTTTCCATTAGACCATGGTCAGTTTCTGTTCTGAAATGTGATAGATTTTCTATTGTTGAACTTCTATATTGTAAGCAGTATTACAGTGCTTTCAAAATTTTTTCAATTTAAAACTTATTCTGTAACACTAACTGTAACATGTTTGAATCTATATTCGTGATTAAGTATTTTATGTTAAGGTTTTACTAATAGCTATTACTCTAAGGCTCATTATAGCCATAAATTATAATAGAATTGTATAATTATTGTTTTAATGAGATATTTAAAGTCAGAAACTTCTAGAAACTATTGCAACAGACAAAGTCTAATAGTTAGAGCACACCTGCACTGGGCGTCAAATACTCTTCAGCACAGATAGTTAACCGTTAACCCATTTGCAGATTGATTTTACTATTAGGATAGCTCTCAAGAGTGATTCGATAGCAGCTTTAGCTATCAGACCGCCTTCGAGGTTTATAAGGGCCGGACGGGAAGAAATCGTGGCTGCTCTCGACTGTAGAAATTGGTCACAAAAAACTGACACTACGTGAAAGTGTTTTCAAAGAACTTCTAGTATTGTAGTGAATTGTGTCAACAAGTGAAGAATACTTAACTCTAAGCCAAGCGGTAACTACCGTTTCGGCGACTCATCCATCGCCCTAAGAATGCCGGCGAGAGTGACTTTTGAGTGTCTATTACCAAATGCGAGTCCACCGCATTTGAAAAAATCCACTGTTTGTAAAGAGT
>JAQFXN010000556.1:0-20817 GCA_034693365.1 Liacarus xylariae | reverse complement strand
ACATATCCAATAAAAAATACTGAGATTCACATTACAAAATATTAATGTAATTTATTTTATTTTAAATTTCATTATCAGATTAAACCAAATATTATGAGAATTAATGTCTAATAAATGTATTGCAATTTTAGGGAAATTTTTTAGATTTTAAGTAACTTTTTATTTGAATATTTCAAATCGTAAACACCTTTACTTTTATGGCAATAAAGGATGTGATCAAGAATGAGCGCTAAACTCAAATGGAGCGCATCACTGATTATAAGTATATGGACAATTGAGAAAAGGCCGTATAATTTGTGCCATTTAATTTCTGGAAGACTGTAGGATTGTTAGCATTCTTGAATTGTAACATTGTTAGGATTGTTAGATTTTACAAATCACAAATCTGTAAAATAGATGCGATTTTGCTGACGAATTACATTGTTATAATAGTATTGTATTGTATTGTATTGTAGAGCAAACCTATGAATACCGCATGCAATACAATAAGTTATAACGAGTTGTGATTCCCAACGCATTTCATTGTATGGTTTTGTAGGGAAAACATCAACAAAAACAACGAAACATTTGATTACAACAATTGCGATAGAAATGAAATTAAAGGGTAAATCATATGATTTGAATGCAATTATTATTATTTGATTATATGAATAGGAATTGAATGTGATTTCAATTGTCGTTCACTACTTCTTATTGTTAAACACATTCTTTTGCTTTAATAAAAGTTATTTTAGTTTCAATTATTGTTTTGACATTAATTAAGCCATTAATTTGAATACAATTTGTTTGTTTTCTATTGTTTTTCACTACAATTTATAGTTTTGCCATAAGTTATATAAACAGCAGATGTGTTGACCACTAATCCCTTTAACTATACTATTATAGGGGTAGACAGGGGTAGAAGAAATTATCGATTTTGCCAAAACTCATGCCATTCTATAATCCTTTATACAAACAAAAAAGTGTTAAAATATTTTAAACTCAATACATATTTCATACCACTATAAAAATCTTGACGCAAAATCATTAGGGTACATTTTATTGTACAATGTCTAATCATCTAATGGTCAAAATATCTTAAGATCATCACCAATTGATCTCATTATCATCTAATGGTCAAATATTTTGAACGGGTTCATTCTTAAGACATTTTGACGACTAGATGATAATGAGTTCAATTGGTGGTGTTCTTAAGACATTTTAACCATTAGACGATAATGGGATCAACTGGTGGTGATCTTAAGACATTTCCAACATTGGGGGATTATGGGATCAATTAGTAGTGATAACAATGAGTTTTTAATATTTTTAAGTTTAAATATTTTGTAATTAGTACCCTTGTTATTTTATTCAATTTTTAGAAGTCAAGAAAATTCTTTTAGTTTTCATTTCAAATCCTTTTAATTTATGAGTCAAAGGATTATAGACTGGCATGAGTTTTGGCAAAATAGATAATAACATTTTGTAAGCACTACTGGAAATACAGGTAACCAATAGACTAGACATCGAGTGTTGCGATCTATGGATGAGCTCATCACTGATGTAATAATGCATTGCTTTTGCAATCACTGAATGGATGGATGTGTGGATGAAATGTGCGCTTAATTGAGACCCAATTCTCATATTTGAACACATTTTCGCAATTATTTAATGATTAAAATTCAAATCAATTTATTTAAACCTATTATTAGATTAAATAAACTGAAAAACAATTTATTAATTGATTTAAATTTGAAATATTATTCAAAATTTAACGTCAGTTTTGGTTTCATTTCATTTAATTAACACTTAATAATAATTTCAGATTTACTTGACTTGAGTTGAATTGAATTAAGATTTTTATTAATATTTAAATACATTTGTCTTTTGATTACAAATAGAGATCAAAACCATTAGCAATGAGTGGAGACAACAAACAGATGGAAGTGATTAGCAGTGGATTAAGTAGTTTAGAGCTGAAGGAGTTGTCACCGCTTCCGGACTTTATTGACCGAAGAATACAATTATGGGATAAATATAGAGAAAGATATTTAAGTGAATTGTCATTAAAGCCAAACAATAACATCAAAGTTAGCGTTAAAGACAAAAATGGAGACATAAAGGAAGTGGAGGGCATTGGTTGGAAGAGTGCGCCCATAGATTTGGCCAAACAGGTCGGCTCTAAGTCATGGTCTGAATCATTGGTCATCTCGAAAGTCAATGGAATTCTTTGGGATTTGGAACGACCTCTTGAAGAGGACTGCAGTCTTGAGTTCTTGACCTTTAATGACAGCGAAGGTATTGAACACTTATATGACTTTAAGAAAGTAATTGAGAATAAAAAACTGTTTGATCAGGTCGTCAGGTGTTTTGGCACTCGTCGGCACATATAATGGGCGAAGCAATTGAACGCCTATACGGCGGACATCTCTGTTACGGTCCTCCCATTGAAAGCGGCTATTATTACGACACATACCTGTGTGGATGCGGTGCAGAGGGACAGCAAAACGAATTGAATTCTGTTTCGACCTCTCATTTCCCTGCAATCGAGTCTCTTATGAAAAACATTTGTTCCGAAAGACAAGCCTTTGAGAGATTGGAATTGACTAAAGAGGAATTGATTGAAATGTTTTCGTACAATAAATTCAAAGTTCGTATTTTGACCGATAAGATCAAAGACGAGAGGACCACAGTCTACCGGTGCGGAACTCTTATTGATTTGTGTCGCGGCCCTCACGTCAGACATACTGGAAATGTTAAGGCGTTTAAAGTGACTAAAGTATGAGTTTTTGTCAATTTGTTTGTACTCTAAAACTTGCTTTAATTGAATTCTTCTCTTTTATAAAATTAATAAACTATACCTCTATTGACACCTATAGTCGTCGTCATCGTATTGGGAGGGGAAGGCAGAGGCAGAGTCACTGCAAAGAGTTTATGGCATATCATTTCCGGGCCCAAAACAACTGAAGGAATGGCAGCGATTCCAAGAGGAGGCGGCAAAACGTGATCACAGAAAGTTGGGTCGCGAACAGGGATTGTATTTTTTCCATGAACTCAGTCCCGGCTCTTGTTTTTTCACTCCAAAAGGAGCGCATATTTATAACACTTTATTGGATTTTATTCGGGTATTCATTGAATCGATTTTTTTAAAAAAATCTTGAATTAATTTTATTAAAACATATTTTAAATAATAGAATGAATACAGAAATCGAGGCTTTAATGAAGTGATTACTCCAAACATATTTAACTTTAAATTGTGGCAAACCTCAGGACACGGAGACCATTACGCGGACAATATGTTTCTGTTCGATGTGGACAAAGAGAAGTTCGGACTCAAGCCTATGAACTGTCCGGGACATTGCCTGGTGTTTGACTCAGAGGTCAGGTCGTGGCGCGAACTTCCCCTTAGATTCGCCGACTTCGGTGTTCTGCATAGGAATGAGTTGTCGGGAGCCCTGAGTGGTCTGACACGTGTGCGTCGTTTCCAACAGGACGACGCGCACATATTCTGCACTGTAGGCCAGGTATTCAGTAATTGTTTCCAACTCTACGAACAACTGATTTAGTAATTCTCTAAACTTTGATTTAATAGATTTCCGACGAAATCAAAGGAGCGATCGATTTCTTGAACGCAGTTTATTCTGTTTTCGGTTTTACATTCGACTTATGTCTGGCCACTCGTCCCGAATCCTTTTTGGGCGAAATCGAAGTTTGGAACAGCGCTGAGGAGGCGCTGGCAAATGCACTGGACTCGGCTGGACTTAAATGGACTCTGAATGCAGGCGACGGTGCCTTCTATGGGCCCAAAATCGATATTTCGATTAACGACGCTCTCCGACGTCCACATCAATGCGCGACAATTCAACTCGATTTTCAACTGCCGGTGCGCTTCAATTTGAATTATAGCGGCGAAGACGGCACTAAAAAGCGTCCGGTCATTATACACAGGGCTATATTGGGATCAATCGAGCGCTTTATGGCTATAATTACTGAAAACTTTGCCGGAAAATGGTTTTCAAACAATACAATCAATCATTACTTTGATTTTATAACTAATTATTGATTTTTAGGCCCTTTTGGTTGTCTCCCCGACAGGCGATTGTATTACCGGTCGGACCAGTCGGTAATGAATATGCGGAACAAGTGAAACAACAATTGTTTAATGCGGGCTTTCAAGTGGACACTGAATTAGATCCGGGACTCACTATCAATAAGAAAGTAAGAAATGCACAGTTGGCTCAATACAACTTCATTTTGGTTGTGGGCGAGAGAGAGATCGCTAACAAGAGTGTTAACGTGAGGACAAGGGATAACAAAGTACACGGCGAGTGCTCTGTCGATGAGCTCATCCAAAAGTTCCAGAAATTCAAAGATACAAAGATATTGAACGCAGAGGAAGTGTTTAATCAATAATTGTTTTATAGATTCGAAACACAATTTTAAATTAATTCCACTTTTTTTCGATAATTAAAATGACATTGAATTCAAACCCTTTTTTAATAAAGTAATTATATTTATTAAATCAATTGTTTGTTTTGCAGAAAAATAAAGAAAATAATAAAATAAAAATTATTAGAATTGTTTAATATTTTTGAATAAACTCTTGAGAGAAGCACTCAATTCATTGTTTAAGTGAGCGATTAGTTGCTGTTGTTTTTTATTAGATTTTTTGTTTGCGTTAATTGAAGTTATATTGAAATCTGGAATTTCATAGTTTGTCTTAAACCCCAAACCCATAATTGAATTGATTTTTATGGCAAAAATCAATTTTTGGGCTTCGCTTACAGAAAGACTCAAACGATTGCTGTCTTTTGAAAATATTATTTTTAATTCATTTTTGACAATATTTTCGAGTGATTTGAAAAATGTTTGTCTTATGTCAACTGAAGAACTCGTCTGAAAACTCAAATTGATTTCAAACGAAGACTTTTCATAATAAGTGAATGATTTGAGATCACAGTAACTGTTATTTGTCGACCATTTCATTGTTGGCGACTCTTTAGGCTTCAAAACTGTAGAATTGGTGTCATTTTTATGCATTAATGAAATAAATTTATAACAAATTTCAAAGTCATTGCAATCGACGTTTGATTTGTTAGAAATTCTTGTATTTATTGTTTGCATTAATTGATTGAACAAAGAATTGTCACAAAAATCAATTAAATAAGACAACAGTTTTAGTGAATCACTGCCTATACTGGAGTCGATATGAGTTAAACCGCAATTAATATACGTCAACACAATTGGCATTATTGGAGACACACTTCTGGTTGTGCTGTCGTTGTTATGCAGTAATGAAATGCAATGTTTAAGACATTTAATGCAATCATTTCTGACTCTTTGGTCCGAATCGTTCAGATATTTAGAGACTGTATTAATGACTTCAGCGCTCTTTTGGTTAATGTTTGAAGAGTTGATCCAATTGTTGACTCCATTGAGACACAAAAGCTTTATTTGACTGTTTATACCAATACTGTTGGCCAATGTCTTAATCGGGTCTTTAGATCGCGAATCCATTTCTTTTACAATTATTTTCTTCGACTTGAAGTCGGTTTTGGTGTCATTGGTTCCGCGCACTAGTCTTCGGCCCACTTTTAACTTTGTTTTCTGAAAATCGGTTTCTTTTCTCTTCTTTTTTGCCATTTTTTATATCAAAACTCACTTCAAATCAAAACGAATACAAAATAAATGTATTTATTGGCAAAATATTAAATTGAATCACAGCTACAGTAAGTCTAAGTCTAATAGTATTTAATAAATAACTCCAACCAAACATTTAAAGCACATGTACTCCTACTGTTACTGTAACAGTAGATTAGACACAAACACATGGCTTTGTTTTTATTTAGACTACAATTACGTCTTTAAAGCACGTATTGCTTGTGTGAGTGAATCGACTAATTGAGCGCCAATTACTCTATAATACACTGTATTTGCTATCAATTGTTTAATTCAAAAGTATATTAATTTTGATTGTCTTTCACTTCATTTATAAATCAATTTAATTGAAGTACTTTTACTGTATTTGAGAAGAGGTAAGAGAAGACAATTTTATTTGAATCAATCAATAGTCTATAGACTACTGAATACAGAGACAGAGGTTATGTGTTTTGTTGTGTAATACAGTCTGTTCTCGATTTAAGCCAATGTGTTGTTCACTGAAAATCAAAGCTCTAATCAATCAATTGTGCAGTTATTCACATGTATTGACGCTTTAGTCCAATTTTGCTTACCATAACATTACAGCCCCTTTACTACAGTATAGGACCAAATATGGAAACAATACTATTAGCAGAAAAAAGTTTAGAATTAACTAAAGACCAAACCATTAATAGAGACTATATTTTAAATGTCATTAATGATCGAAACTCACTATTAATTGGTTTAAATCGATGTCTCATTACTGATGAATGCGATAATGAGTTGATTAATGTCTTAATGCAAATACATTGCACTCATTCAGACATTTATGTCAAATATATTTCGGCCAAAGTTCTAATCAATCATATAATCAAAAGTAAACAAAACATTGAGTTTGTCTCACACTTTGATTGGCATTGTTTGCCACAAATGTGTAAATTCTTGTGCCAATTATGGTCTAAAGTGTCGGCCGAAGAATGTGTTGGCATTGAGTCAGTGGTAACACAAGTGTCGAACAAATTGATTGAATTAAGTGAATGTAATTCCCAGATATGTGACGATCACTGTCTCTGTTATACAACACAATTGGCTCTTCATATCCATTGTCTAACAAATGAGCAGAACTTGAATAATATTTTATTAAAATTGATTCGACTCAACGCTAAACACCAGAAGAGGTGTTTTGTAAACAAATTTCTAAATGTTTTGATTTCTGTCGTTAAACAAAACGAAAATAATTCAGTTTTAATGAAATCGATATCGGATTGGATTTTAGATCAAGACTTCTTCACTCAAACTATTCATATATCCAATACTTTGTATGCTTTTGGGGGTAGATATGCGTCCGATTGTCACCATTTGGACAATGACTACAAGTGTGATGTCGTACTAATACGTCAATCAATTCTTCTTTATTTACTTACTCTGAGCTCACAATTCATTATGAAATCCAAAACTGAAGAAGAGATAAGAAATGGTTTGGAATTGATTTCACAATTTGTTAGAAATAAATGCAAAAAATTGGATGAAAACGATTGGATAATAAGACTATTCATCGAAGAAGACGAGCAACTGTTGTGTGGACTCTATTGTATCGTCAAATTAGGCGACAATCAAATGTCACACTCTTTGATGAATAGCTTTATTGAATCAATTAATTGTGATTCAAGTGTTTTGTTAGACATGTTGTGTAGTGACGAACAAACGGCTATTATTTTATTGAAACTATTTTTAATTTATCTTAAATTAACTGATATTACAATTAATATTGCATTTAATGTGAGAACTGTTTTATTAGAATTGAATGACAAAATGCAAAGACTGTCATCAAAACAGTTGTTTCCATATAATGTAAATCCTTTGATAAGATTATTGAATAAACTTAAGCTATAATACAGTGGTTTAAGGCTTAAACTTAACTAAAGGAATGTTCTTATTTGTGGTGCACTTATCGCAAACCCATTCCGCATAACATTCTTGAGTCAAGAAATAGAAGGCTCTGTCAGTGAGTCCACAGCAGACTCTGTGGTACCAGAAGTTGCAGCCGCTCTCGCAGAGCACCCCCTGATCGTTGTCGTGCACCTCCTTATGACATATACCGCACGGGTATATCGGGGGTGCGTTAGGGTTGGCCGGATTGAAGACCATTGACTGGTCGGGCGGATAGATCTTGCCTGACATGAGTGGCACCGGTTTGGGCGCCACTTGTCCTCCGCTCGAAGGCATTGAGACGTTATTATTGTTTACAATCATATTATTTGGCGATTGAGTGCTGTTTTGAGAGTTTTGTTGTGTTTGTGCCGACTGTTGCAGTCCTTGCATACCCGGCCCTCCAGACGGCGTCAACACTTGTGGTGTTTGACCGCCTAGTGGTGTATGCGGTGTGTCGTCGAATGGATTGGAAGCGATGATTGTGTCCCCGAATGTACTGATGGGTTGCGGAGGAATGAGTTCTATAGACAACGACTTATTGCTGTTATTATTATTGATGTTATTATTGTTTTGATTGTTGTTTGCGTTGGAAGTCCTCCTCTTCTTATTGTTTGAACCCTTAGTCACAATCATTTCACTGTCGTTCCCGTCATTACAACTGTTCTTATTCTTAAGCGAACTCTTCTTCTCTCTCGGCATAACTGCACCGATGGATAGGCTTTGATTCAATAGATTTAACCAAAACTAAACTCTAATCAAATAAAGCATTTGTATGTTTGGCTCAAACCAACCAATCCTTCGAAGGGGAGTACAAAACAAATGCTTCGCTCAATCACTACTGTATAACATGACCTACAGTGAAGTCCGCTTACAGTTATTGTTACAATAGGAATGCTATGACAGGACAGGACAGGACAGGTGTGAAAGCATGCATTCAGTCATTGTCTCAAACGAATTGACTTCGAAATTCTGCACCGAATAAGTGATAATCCTTTGGATTAATCGGTTTAAACACATATACTCTAAAACGGATTGCGTTGGAAGTGAAGCCTATATTGGATGCAAAACAACTCCAATCTATTGTGAGTCAAGAGTGCAGTTGTGTTATAACAAAACGTTATTTTCAATCATTTAGACACAGTCTGAACCCACTGTCCAACACAAGTGGATTAACTAATTGTATGTTTAAATCAATGCTATAAATAGCCGTTTGTTTGGACAGAATGTTCACCAATGAGTTGAGTCAAAGGTAGTGTCGAAAATGGCATTTAATTTAGTCAATGGTTTAGCTATAGTTTGTATGACTGAATTGGTTTTCACTCCACTACTGATCTAATGTTTATCATCACATCAGGTATTGGCATATCTTAGGAGTCGAGTCATTACTAAATCAAAAAACATTGAAATTTTACTTTAATTTTGAAATAATCGTTAATTTGATTGCATTAGAAAATAAGATTTTAAAATAAAGTTTTAATCCATAAATCGGATAATAATATAACTCCAAACGTATTTCTATATAAACAATACAAAACATAGACTTAAACGTCTGTTAATCCGTTTGTGAGTTAAATCTAAATCCTAGCCTCGAGTAAATACACTAAAATGTTATGTAATTTCAAAAATTCAAAATAAATAATAGGAACGGGTAGAAAATCAGTTCTGAATTAACTCGATTGAAGGGATTATTTAGTTAAATCAGATACTAATTTCAGTGCGTTTTTTCAAACAATCTTTGAATTCAATTCAGATTTGAAGTAAATGTCTATTTGTTAAATGCAATTCAACTAAAGTAAATGATATTAACCAACAATACGTAAGAATAATATGATGAAAGAGTTCTCAATCAATAGTTTGATAACTTTAAATAAATTATCAGTAATTGAATGGCATTTTTCGAAAAGGGCACAAACGCTTACTGAACTGACGTACCTTTACATATGTTATGTATAGAGTGCGTGATATTTCATTTGAGTTTATGCTTTTTTAATTATAACAGTTCACACAATTATAATAGTGTAATGTAAATTTGATCAAATTTTCTTAAATTCTTACTGAATTCATAATGATTCGGTTAAATTCTTTCAGGGTTAATCGAAATTCTGTTAAGTTGCGTCATTTTTAATAGATTCCTGCAAGAATTTGACTATTGTAAAATACCCTCTTTATAACCCACTATACCAAAATTAATAATTAGTATTGACTATAAAATATTTATTTAAAATATGAATAAAATGAGTTTGAAATATATTTAAAAATAAAATATTATTGATTAAAAATATATGGATAAATCAAAACAGGATGGATATCGTATCCATTTTCAAATGATCTTCCACTGCATACGTTATATTATTAGATGCTTAAATTAGAGGTAACCAAAAGAAATTCACTTAACATTTCGATATAAAATAATACATTTTTCAAAATACTAAATGATTTGTAAATTGAATAATTCATTGGAATTTATATTCCTATTAATCTATCACAGAGTATGTGACCTAAAATTGCGATTAACACATATCCTGTGAGCTTATGGTTTGAAAAATTTATTTTTTAAGCCAAAAATATTTGTTCAATATTATTTTTCTAATAATAATTAGAGACTGAATGCTTATTTTAATGCATTGTTAGTTTTTAAAATGAAAGCAAAACACAAAACAATTGTTATTAAGAAAACTTATTCTAATAATGAATTCTTATATAATCTATCTCTTAATAAGGGAATCATTGGTGGGATACTATTCCCTTAAACTCGGATTAGAATAATTTCAAAATATGCCTTCAATAACAAGTGATTTATTAAAAATACTTTAAATTCAGCTATGTTACAATGGATCAGTAATCTTTGATGCATTAATGCTTTATTGTGTTCTAGGTTTTTCAGGGATGGGAAAGGAATCAGAGGGGAGGTGGGTATTTTATTTTGGCGAAGCCAGGGGAGGTATTCCGGCCTGTGACGTTACAAATTTTTCCAGGAAGGGGGTATTTCACAATCGTCAAATTCTTCCAGAATTTGATTTAGAATGATATAATTTAACAGAATTTCGACTAATTTAGCAAGAGTTTGAAACAATTTGAGCAAATTATTGTGAATTCTGGAAGAATTTAACAGAATTTGACCAAAATTATCAAAGATTTGGCAAAATTCTTGTATTTTTCCAGAATATGATGCCGAAGGCGCCGTTTTGTCAAAATTGCTATGTGCGGGGGGTATCCGGCCAAAATAACAGGTGGTATTCCTTGTTGGACCTTCCTTTCTCCATCCCTGAAGTTTTTAAACATTTTACAAATATTGAAATGTTTTAGTCTATTTTATTGGAAGCTTAGCCATGAGTAAAAATGTAGATGTGGTCTACTTGCAAAAACAAAACTCGTTCATACTTTCAAAAAATACTATGACGTTTTATATGTTAAATGAATTAAATATCAATTCCAACTAATTCAACGAGGTCTTTTCGAATATTATGTTAATTTTTTAGAAATATTAACTATATTCAATTTATCTCTAAATTTTATATTTAAAGGCAAACTGTACAATTTTCTCATATTAGTCCGGGTCAAAATTGATTCCATATAGTTCATCTTTTAAGCATATATTATATATTCAAAAATCTCTTATAACACTTTTGACACACTTTTGCTTTAATTTTTTATCACTCGATAGAAAATACATCATGTAACTTGTACAGTACACTTTTAATCCCTTTACAGTGAATAAATAACACAGGTATATTTTTTCTATGAAACTCACCATGGAATTTTGTAAGAAATTTTCAATTTGCAAGCAAATTATCAAGTCTTAATTTCCCATAAAATGGATTTCTACTTTTGATTTGTTACTTAAGGTCAATTACAAATCAGATTTTCTATATTTATAAACAGTCTAAAATCCTATAACAAAGACCTATTAATGCCTTAATAATTGTTACTAGGCATCCCCAATTGTGGGTATAGCCAAATACTTCCTGTCTCCGAAAAATGACCAAGATATATTTTGTAGCACTGAATGAAGTCCTTTGATTTAAGCATAACATCAGCGCCTCTACTCCTAAATGTTTATAAATATAAGTATAAACTACTAAATTAGAAACGTTATTACTAGAGATAGAGTAATGAGAGTGGACTTCATTCAGTTCCACAAACTATACCGGCTGTGATGAAGAAATAATTAGGACCCACCTAGAACATCTATTTTGAAAGTTAAAGTAATATAGAAACCTTGTCTTCAGCACAAGTAATTTGTCTCTCAAGTGTTAAACAACTTCTTAACGTAACTCAATTTTTATTTAATGCTCACCTCCTCCTCCTTTTATTAAAGTTATTTACGAATTTCGATAAAAAACGAACAGGTCGATCGAAAAAATTTCCTTCCTTTTAAACAAATTAAATATATTAATATAAATCAATTGATTGAAGAAATTAATAAAGTTTCACAAAGTAAACAAGAATTTCACGTAAACTGTAAAAGTGTTGAGAATTGACACTCAATATATAGGTTCAATTCTATTTCTATTATACTGAACATTAATAATTGTGATATGGGTTTATGATATATACTTTTGGAAAATAGTTTTTGCAGTAGGCCTGCAACCTTTGCATTCAATGCAATATATTGTTAAGTAATAACGTTTTTAATAAAATAAAATTTATAAAACTTTGCATAATAAAGGTGTTATTTCCCCTGAATTAATAATTAATAAAACATAACGATTAGACATAGATAAAATTAAATTTTCAAGTAATTGTGTTATTCTATCTAATAAATCCAATTTTATAAACAAATACAAAAATTAATCATGATTTAAGTGTTTTAATGGAATTACATTTTTTTTAGAATATTGAATTTGGTTTTTAGGGTTTATGTCAAGGGAAAAAACTGAGTGTTAAATTATTCTGTCCAAACTCAATTTTGTTGATAAATATAAATAATCGTGGGTTAACTACTAGATTAAATAATATCTCAAAAAAACATAATGGTCAATTTCGTATAAAACATTTACCTAATACACTATTCAATGAAGAAAACATTGCAGACATTAAGGCAAGGATTGTAAAGCTGTTATGTGATTAGTTATTTCTCATAACACGGAGTTGGTTCAATAATAAGATCAATCTAACAGTTTATTTTTCGGCAATATACAAATTATATGGAAACAAAATTTTTTTCTCAGACTCTGATTTTAATATATTAAACTGCAACTCACATATTCAACATATATTTTATCTATATTTAGTTTTGTCTAATCGTTATGACGTGATAATTCAGATGAATTAACACCTTATTAAGCAAAGCATTATAAATTTTATTTTATTAAAAACATTATTACCGAACAATATATGGCATTTAATGCAAAGGTTGTAGACCTACTGCAAAAACTATTTTCCAAAACTGTATAATAATATTAAATTATCTTGCAAGAAATGGAACATAAATTAGATTAAAATTTCTATATATTATTTTAAATCCTCCATATCATGACAATTGTCACAATTTATATTCTTTAAATAATTAGTAGATTTTTATTGAACAGAATAAGTTGAAGATCTAGAAAATCTAGACTACAATTTAGGTTCCACTCCTTAATAGAATTAATTGTATAATTCAATTTGAATTAGCCTAAACTTGCAAGTGCAAGTGCTGCTACAACACCTTGCGCATACAAAGGATCAACGTGCGCTAATTGTACTAGGAATCGATCCTGTATCACCTTATGAACAGTTTTCAATGCCATAGCGATATTCGTGTGCAGAATCTCTTTTTGATGTGCAGTAAAACTCTTATACAGTTGTCTCGGCTGAGTATAGTTGTCATCGTCTCGGGTCTCGTATCTGAAAGCGGTTCCCTTTACAGTAAAATTTGATTCCAGGTACAGGGGGTTGTCTGTAAATTTAGAAAATGAATTCGGATAATAGTTGGGTGTGTTTCCTAAATTTCCATCAGTTCGAAAACAGCCGTCTCTAAATGTGATAGGAGCATCCTTATTTCTGGGCGCGTTTACGGGAAATAATTGATGATTTGCTCCCAATCTATAAGGTTTTGAAAAAGATATTAACAAAAGAACAAAAACAAAATTTAATTTGAACAAAATGCAGATTAATTTATCTAGTAAAAATATAGAAATGACAATCTGATATAGGAAGGATAGTTTTACTAAATCGAGTTCAATCTGTATTTTAAGTGCAAGATGAAAAATTTTCATCTTTTCTGACATATTATTGAATAATTTGCTAGATGAACTTGAGTTGGGCATTCAATTTAATATGTAATTGGTGAAGATATTAAATTATTAAAAGTAGTAATATTATCATTTGTTCTAAAATAAGGAAAATACAGAGAGATAAATAAAGGTGGAAAATTCCCAACAAGTAAACAATATTAATTCAATTAGTTCAACAAAATATTTTTTATCTCTAATAAAAAAAATTTCTTCCAATGTTCAGTTTAAACAAGGGGGAGCAAAACTTGACCGAAAAAGATGGAGGTACATTTCTTAAAATGTTTTTTCAAACAAAATATAATATGAAAAATACACTCAAGTAAAAAAATTAAAAACATCCCCGTTTGGTTCAAAAGGTCAGAGGAGGTTTTGTAAATTTTTTTGATTTGCATGTATTTTTATATGCCCTGCTTAGTCGGCTACTGATTTAAGTTATAAAACTAGATATACAACATTTTTCTGAACATTTGAGAAAAAGCTACAAAATTTTTGCTAGTTGCAATTATCTATAAACTAAATGCCCAACTTTCAAAAATACAGGTCATTTAAATAAAAAAACATTTAAAATACTTTTATTAATCATAAATGCTTAAGAAAAAAATAAATAATTTTGTTTATACCTATATCGTTGAGTGTCTCCATAGGCAAACAACCTGGACACAAGCACTGGATCAGGTGACGGCTCAATACCCGGTGGAAGGTTGGCCACATCGAAGGCCATTTGCTCGACATCAGCGAAAAAGTTCTTTGGATTCTTATTTAAAGTCATAACTCCGACCTCAATCAGTGGAATCTTTGCAGGCCAGAACTGTAGGATAAAGTAAAATGGACAGGATATTATTTTATTAACAATTAGACAATTTTCAAAGTTTTTTTTTAATATCTTTAGTTACAAACTTTTGTTGCATCGAATGGATTAAATGGGAAATGGTTTGCTTCTTCCGGTGTAATCGCCTGAACCATTAAAGTCCACGAGGGATATTTGCCCTTGTGGATCGCTTCAAACAGATCTTGTCTTGCATAATCTGGACCCACTGCGGCAATGCCTGTAAAATAATGTTCCATATGTAAATTTTAAATATTGGTTAGCATAAAAGAAAATAATATAGTTAATTTTTCAAATTATCTAAATTAATAATTAGCATAAATTTATCGTTAGTTATTTAGTTTAAATTCAATCTAGCTTGTGTTAACAATAGCAGTATGTTTTGCTGTAATAGTTTTAATAAAATGACGTGCATGAAAACTGAATGTTGAGAAATGATAGGTATTTTACCGCTAATTTACAGCTAGTAGGTATCTATACAGACAATGCACTTTTAACTGACCACTAAATTTCAGTATAAACTTATACATAAGTATTAGTCATTCATTGAAATAATTTATTAGAAAAAATTTTAAATTAATTTTATTTGAATATTTAGTTTTTGGTTTAATTTTAAACATTAATCTAAGTTAAACATGACCAGTATATCGGAATGATATATCCAAAATGCCCTTCTATCTTTAGATTTTACAAAATCTCCCCTGATAATTCTTTTCTTGTTACTTTACCCTATTTTTGAATTTATCATATTTGATAATTTTATATACTCCCTTATCTTTGAGCAAATTTTCTTACATGCCCTACATTTACCCCTGATTTTAAAGTCTTTGGTCATCTCTAATCTGATTAGTTAATTAATCTCAATTAAAAAATGTAAGTCTATAATTTTATAGTGACCATGATTATGTGTGCGATAGCAATTGGGTGGGAATGAGGCTAACAATGAAGTTGCCTTTACTGCCCATAGAAAATCAAAATAATTAAAAATATATCAATTTTATATTATTTTATGCTATTATAATTTCTATAAGTCAACATGTAATACTAAGTTTTATATGATAAACTGAAGTTATTTTATTTTGTATAGCAGTTAAACAACTTGTAAATAGTCCGTCGAGTGACCTTCTCTAGACATACAAGGTTAAACTATGTGAAATTAAACTGATGGATATCATTTTTTATTAAACTTTTTAAATAAAATATTAGATATTTTTGAAGAGAAAAAGTGAAAATTAATAGATTAAAAATATTCAAAATTTAAAAAAAAATTCAATTCTTTTTATTACCTAGTTATTTATAAAATCCAAATTATATTTGCAAATGACCGGCATATTTAATACAGTACTGAATATATCAAACTAACCTCGTATATATGCGGCAGTGGCTGCGTCCAAGTTTTTAATACCCTGATTACTAATCCAATAGAATCTAACGAACACACTTTTATTATCATGATTAACCATCTTGAATGTGTTGACACTAAAGCCGGGCATAAATCTAAAGCCATCAGGTATTCCAAAATCACTAAACACATGCGTAACAAAGTTCAAGGTCTCCGGTCTGAGTGACATGAAATCGAATAGTGTGTTGAAATCAAGTAGACCTGTCTGTGGATTTCTTTTAGCAGCATGTACAAATGATATGAACTGGAACGGGTCCCGGGTGTGGAAGACGGGTAAATCCAGACCAATCAGATCCCAATTGCCTTCTTCAGTATAAAATTTCACTGCAAAGCCTCGGTGCTCACCGGGCGTTGTGTCGGCTGCACCTAATTCACCAATGACAGTTGAGAATCGAACAGCTACTTCTGTTTCCTTTCCCACCTGGTCGAATATGGCAGCCCTGCAGAGATTCCTAATTTTCGGGTTTGTCGTGACAAATGTGCCGAAAGCACCGCTCCCTTTGGCGTGTACTACACGCTCGGGTATACGTTCCCTGTTAAAATGAGCAATCTCCTCGATAAATTGTATATCTTGTAGCAATATGGGACCAAGTTCTCCTGCTCTCAAAATATTTGTCTTATCACCGGCTGGTTTGCCAAATAAATTGGTCAATTGGTTATACTATGTATAGTAAAAATTATATATTAATAATGACAGTTAAATAAGTATTGAATTTTATCAGTACTTACACTATTGTATTGTTGCAATACATTTGCCGGACTTATAGTCAGCCAAACCGTTGTAAATATACATATCCATGAAAAGGACATTCCTTCAAAAAAAAAATAATAACAACAACAAAATGCTAAAATAATAAGTATTAAAATATAAGGGCTCTAAAATTTAACTAATTAAGTATAACTAGAGCAAGTTTAGTTAAAATGATATCTTTGATTTTAAATTTGAACTAGCTTAAAATAAAAAAGTATTAATCTTCACTATGCAAATTGTTAAGTGTATTAATTGTTTTAGTAAAGTTTCACTTAGCTAATTTTTTTTATTAATTCAAACTAGTTGACTTCATTAGATTCTTTAAAATAACAATTGCGAAACAATAAACAATAAAGCTAGAAAATTATCTAAAAACTGTAAGTTTGCAAGATGTTTTAAATATTACCGTTCACTATTTATTTAAAACAGAAACCAAAATTTAGAATATTCATTAGGTTTATAAATGTAAAATAATGAAAAATACTAACTTGAATCAGACTAAAGTACTTTGTTAATATAAGACGCCTAAATTTTCGTTGTCGGCAATCTTCCAACAAAATTTTAATAAATAATTATTTACTGGTGATTTACTTTAATGAGGTTTGAATTAATAAATAGAATTTAGAAGTGATGTGATTTAAGGCTACTTTGAAACTGAATCAGAAATTTTAACATAATTTCATGAAAAGTTTAATAATAATGAAAAAAATTTGCATGGCCAACACCTAGTTTGCCCTGATTTTTTTATCAGTTAGAACAAAAATTCTATTTGTTGAGAAAAAATATTATCTTTATTCATGAAAACAAATAAAATGAATTTAACTATACAACTTTATTTGAACTGTAAAATAATCGCCTCTAGCAATTAAGCATTATTAAATATTTGTTGGCAATCTGATTTGCAATAACTATGTTAAAATAATAAAAGAAAATCATTATAATATTTAAATTGCATGTTTCCAATACAAATCAATGCATAAAAATCTGACCACGAACTATTATTTGGCTGATATTGCCAAATTAGCGGTATAATTTATGTTATATTATTAAGAATATATTTATTAATGAATGGTATGCCCTCATAGAGACATAAATCAGGTAATGAAGAGAAATAAAGTTTTTAAGAAAGATAAAAAGAATAAGTTTATTAAAAATTAAAAGTTTATCTTACTTTTACTCTTTCATAAGCTCAGTCTAGTTTTTGTTTCTTTAAAATTAAAAAGTGTTATTGAAAAGTTTTTAAATGAAAATTTTGAATAAATGGGACAGTCTTTTCACATAGAATATTAATATTATTTATTTAATGGTATTTAAAGATTATCATGAATCAATATTGTCACAAAATATTTTAACAATATAGACTTCAAATAAATAAATTTTAATTACTTAAATAAAAATTTATCAATAATTTTTACAAGTTGTATAGTTTTTAGATGAGAGAAGAGAATATATTTATTTTTTAATTTTAAAACAACTGAAATTCCAGAGCAGTATTTTTGTAAACTTGTTAAAAGGCAGAGATTTATGATATGCTAATCATTCCTCATAGGTGATTGGTCAGCGACGACCCCATCTCGATGATAATTGCCAGACTTGAGTCATATATGCTTGAACACGTCATTGTATGATGTTTACTCGAATATATACAGTAACTTTATATATTGTGTCATTTGATCACATGGATTAGGTTAGGGTAGGCTTTAATAAATTCAGTTGTTAACATTTTGCTGCCAAATAAAACTTATTTTCATATGCCATTAACTCTAAAATTTACCCTAATTAAAAATCATTTATAATTAATTTCATATTATTTTGTTCAGCACATCAAGCTGGTGCAGGTAATAATAAAACTTTGGGCAAATACATAGTTTAAGAGGTTTTCCAGGAGTTAAAACCATTGGAAAAATTAGATTTAGACCTCTTTATCTCTAAAGCATGTAATAAGTCAGCACAAAATGTATATTGTCTTAAACCTTATGGAAAGATGAGTTCAGTCATATATGACACGGTTCTGGCCACTACCGTCAGGATCAGGTCAACGCTGGCCGATTACCAGAGAAGATTAATGTGCATAATATGAGATGGTTTCATGCAAGCTTCAAACAATATTATATACATATTGTGTCAATTGATTACATGGTTTAACAATTAATTAAGTTTAAAATATCATTTTTCCAAAGTTTTCACCCTTTATAAAACCTCTTTATGCATTTGCTTCATGTGCTGAACAAAATAAGATTAATTTGTGATGAAATGGTTTTCAAATAAGTTAGCTTGCAGAGTAAGTAAGAGTTATGATTATTAATTTCTTAATCAGTGGTAAATGGTTTTAACTTCAATCAAAAAAATGAATGCTTTTGATTTGATTTTTTTAAAGTGCACATGAAGTTAAAAAATATTAAATGGTTATTCAAATTATTTTCAAGGAAAATTATCTAACAACCTAATTCTGCTTGATTCGCTAGAGTGTCTATCAAAGTAATACCTCTATTAATGCATGTTTGTATTGTTACAAATAAAATCATAAACATATGTGCGTGCCACTAAATATTTGTGAGAATAAAAATTAAATTCAATACAAGGTAGTATTAGGAATTTATTTAATAATAATTTTACATTATGTGATTTTGTAAATTATTTTTAAAATTTAAATAATAATTTTTATAATATTTTTAACTTTTTCATCTTTTTTCTTATTAGTGTTTATCATGCATTTTATAAAATGATACAGTTTGTAACTATTTTTAAATATATTCAAATGTTCAATATATTAAATTAATTTTTATTTTATAAAATTTTGAATCTAATATTGATCTAGAATTGTTTTTTAAAGCTAGTATAGGATTATCAAGATAACAAATGAGAAATTCTATCATCAAATTCTAATCGACCTGTGCTAGACAACAGTATTAGGCAAAAGTATGATAATGACTTATTTATAATGATGTCGATTCTGATTTGATGAAAAATAGATACAAATAATTAGGGATACACTGAACGGGTGTGAACATAAATGTGTGATAAATACATTAACTCGCTTTTTCTTGAGAATATACTATCTCTTACTCATTGGCTGTATTTTATTAATCTGTGACCGACAGCTCAATTTCAATATAAAATAATTTGATATAAAATAGTTTCTATCAATTATAAAGATTTCATTTCAAACTTATATTTGGCTACCGGTCACTTATTAATAAAATAAAATAAAATAAAGCCAATGAGTAATATACATTATATTATCTGTATATTCTTAAGAAAAAGTTAGTTTAATATTTAACCAAAAATTTTGTCAAACGTAAATGTATTTTGAATATTTAATTATATTGTAACAGTTAAAGGTAATTGGCCGGACTTGTTATATGCACTTAATTATGTAGTTTTATAGACATTTAGTTTAATGTTTACATTTATACAACTATAATTATTATATAACTTATATACAGGCTTATATTCAGGCCTTAACTTGATTCTATGTATTAGTGTATTATTATATGTATTTTATTAGTGTGAGTCGGCACTTGATGTAAAGGGGAAGTACCTGAAATGTAACCTCATAGTCTTATGGTATCTCCTGCATATTATGGACATCATTGTTAGATTATTTGTTTTCCAATGTTCACAAGTTCCTAAACACCGTAATAACTGGTGTACCAATCAGATAGACATAAAGAAGTAGTCATCCTTTTGAGACGTTTTCCCAATCTCGATGTTAACGGGCGAGTGATTGTGGCTGAAAGAGCGAAAAGTCTTACAATATAAATAATAAATTAATATTTATTTATAACTAAGCCCCGGATATATATGTATTTATAAATGCCTTTATATTGAATATAATATGTGCAAAAACAAATAATTTTAGAGTTAAATTTGTATTTATTTTCCATCAAATTTAAATAATTGCTTACATTTTTTATGTTTTGTGAAATAATGGAAAGTATAATTCTAAAATAAAGAGCGTCCAGGAATAAGTGTCACAATATGAACTAGGATGGCGCGCGCTGTAGCAATGATTGTTGTAGTGGTAAATGCGTTCGAATTGATTGTCAAACATTCGAGTTTAAGAATA